>PVKA01002616.1:0-122170 GCA_004027165.1 Ctenomys sociabilis
AGAGAAAAATAATTAGGCTGACACTTTATCTAGTCATTTCTGAGACAAAGTTTCTTAGTTATTAAGTTATAACTTTGGTGTTTCATATTGTAAATTCTTCACATCTTATTTCATAAATGTATATCCAGCATAAAATTTTGTGTGTCTACAGTTTTTGGACAGCCTTGGCATTCATAGATGTGTTGCAAAGATCTTGAGTCAGGCGAGAAACAAAGGCCTTGTTAAGCACAATGGTAATTTGAGTGCTGTTTCAGAGTTGAGTGGAAACTTTCCTGAGAAGGTATTTCCTAACAGTGACTGTAACTATGCTAATTATATACCATTCACTTGTTACAATGCCTGTGTGTTTTCTAGTCTCAAGGTTGGCACCTCTCTGTTTAGAAAGCAGATCTCAATTTTCCTAGGTTGATTAAAAATAAGTGTGAAATCCCTGTCTATTTTCACACCCATGCGTGGTGGAAGAGTTTGGGTAGGTCCCAGGAGATTAAGTTGAACCCAGTTGCTTTTCATTGACTTAATCCATAAAGTGGAGGAGCTTGGAAAAGGTTCCCATAGTACACCCCCTACATCTACTTCCTCTTTCACTCTGATTGTGAAATAGTGTCTTCATGGTAGAATATAACACAGAGTATTCCTGAAAGATTTTAGTAATAATCAGTTGAGATATATTTGTTTCTAAAAACCTAGTCAAGATTCAGTGTATTTTAAAATGAGGTAGTCACTAAGATATCATTTAAATCCAAATTGCTTCCATGACAGGGGAAGCATAGCTAATTAGTGCATCTTAAGTCTGTGACACAAACTTTGAAATAGGTGGCTAGGTATAGAAGAGTGACTTTATAGTGACCCAGCAATTCTTCCACATGGTTAACATTAAATCTAGATAGCTTAGGTCATGGAAAATATGAAATGAAATATTTTGAAGGATTTAATAATGAGGACAAAAATTGTTATTCCTCATCAACTGCCTTAGTTTCTCTAAGACCAAAGAATAAATGGGTTTTAATTCATATAAACTAACATTTTTCCTAATAAAAGATGACTTAATGAAAACAGATATTATTATACTCAGTTTATAGAGGTGAGGGAACTGAGACTCAGAGATTCAAATAATTTGTTTAAGCCTCCTGGCCAGGATTAAAACTCAAGGCTTCCTTCTCAGGCTCCCTTTCTGCTGCTTCACTTTTCTGAGGAAGCTTTTGTGAATTTAATAGATTGGAAACTTTTATCTGACTCATAGCAAAAATGTTGCAACCTATAGCTGTGCCAGGCATGCAGCAGGTACTCAGTAACTGCTAAAGGAATGAGTAGATTGAATTCTGGAAATTAAATTTTGTGCAGCTGTTGAAAAGAAAAATATTTCCAGCTTCTGGGCATTGTCATCCTGAACAATACTTTATTAGCAATACTCAGTAGCTATATTCATAATGGACAATAAATGAACAGTGATACTATCAGCGTTCTGTTTCATTCACATGTATGTTGAGTGTATCCTCATTGTTCTCATTGTTTTCCAGCTGTTCCTAGGTTACCTTTGAAACTCCTGAAGTGATGTATTAAACTTTTTAAAGCAATTTCCATTACTTCTTATTTATCCAAAGAGGATATACTTTCAAAGTTTTAAGATAACAAGTAAAGGGTGATGTATGCTGGTTTGGGAGTTGGCAGACTTGGTAATTGCGTGACTTCTAGTAAATGCCCTATAAATTTATATTGCTGACCCTCCAGTTTCCTCTTATAATGACTTGCATGGCGGTTGTGGGAGGAGGACTTCACTGAAATTTTGGCACACAAAAATAATGCATGTGTGTAAATGCTTCTATCAGCCAATGAAAATATGTCATTTGTGCAATATACTTCGTAAAGAGTGCCGTTTATCTAAACAATTTTGATTTATTTTTTTCTAAAACATGTAACCCTTTTCCTTGTGTGTATTTTCCTACTTAATTTCATGATTTCAGGTAGCGCCTAACTAAGACCCTTCTTGGTGAATTGCCACAATATTGCTAAAGTGCTTAATACGCTGGCACTGCAAAATCAATATAAAATTCCTCTGTTAATTCTTTAAAAGTAACAAAGCCTGGCTTCATTAAGCCCAATATGGACCCATTCATTATTTAGCTGGCCCAGAAGCCCAATTTATGGATGCCTTGATTAGGTCTGTGGAGGACACAAGTGCAGGGTAAGTGTGCTACCTGAGGTACCCCAGTAGGTTCATGAGCCTCTTTACCTGTTCAAGTCAGCCAGTGGTTATATTGATCATAATAATTGAGCTGAACTGATGTATTGGTCCCTTGCCATGCATTGCCTCATAATAAGTTAGTGAAAGCAACCAGATGTATATTATCACTTTTAATAGTTATTTTCACTTTCTACCAAGACTTCTTTGGTCATTCATCTGACACCCATCATGTAAGTGTATCTTCAGTGAGGTCTACCAGTGTCCAAATGCTGGTAGGAAAAGAGAGGCTGTCCAGTGCTAGAGGACAACAGGTAAGGCTGTGTAAAGAGAAAGGCAGCACCATATCATCACCCTAAGGGGAGGAAATATAAAGAAGCAACATAGAAAAGATCCACTCACCTTCGTAACATGCGAAAATGGACATTTGTAACATTTTGATGCATACTTTTACAAATGTTTCTTTTTCTTAAACAAAAGATTATTCTTTCATGTTTTGTAAGTCTCATTCCTTTTGCTTTTTGAATATGAATAGCTTCCATCTCACAAATATAGAATTGTATCACAGTATTTTTAATTTCTAAATTTTTAATTTAATTTAGTATACTATCATATAAATTTACCCATTATCAAATATCTTAGCTCTTTTGTTTTACTAATGCAGAGAATGTTTTCATAAATTTTCCTGGTTTTTTTTTTATTAATTTAGTTTTAAGTAATCATAGGCTGTAAGAAATAGTACAAAAATATTCTTATGATCTTCACCCATTTTGACATTATTAAAATCTTATGTAATTATGGTATGATATTGTGCTATGACATTGACACTGGTACAGTCTGTCAACCTTGCCCAGATTTCTCTGAGGTGTGTGTGTGTGTGTGTGTGTGTGTGTGTATGTGTGTGTTTCAGTTTTATCACAACTATTTAGATTTGTGCAGCTGCCTTTAAAGTCAGATATAGACTTGATCCATAACACAGGATCTCTCCAGTGCAATCTTTTGATAGCTGCAAGCACTCCTGGCTGTTTCAGTTTTACCTTGGTCTTGTGTTACATCATCTTGGGACGTAGACCACACAGCCACAGGTGCTATATTTTACATTCTTTGGTAGACAGAGAACTGATCATTTTAAATTTAGATTGACTTTGGAGAAAATATTGTTATATTCTGCTAATTTAGTTTCCCATGAGATTTTATTTTACTTACAGTGTTGTTTCTCTTTAGGTTACATGTTGAGAACCTGTCACATGGTAAGGATCCAGCAAGCATTTAAGGAATAAAAAGACGAGTTAGTTAAACATTCCTAGCTATTCACTGGGTATCTACTGCGTGACAGGCACTGTCCTAGCAAAATGACACTTGACCTTGTCAAGCTTGAATTTTTAGTAAAATGAATGAAGGAAGTGAATGAACAAATAGATAGATGAAAGTGTAGTTCCTTATATAACTGAAGAAGTTTGAGATCCCATTTAGAAAGCCATTTCTAAAGCTAAGGGCCCTCTTGGTTACTGGCAGAAAAGAAGGACATGGACAGAAAGAGTAGCTTCCCATTGTCTGAGAACCCTTTTAGCCAATGAGGCCAGGTTCATTCCAAAGGAGGGACTGCATTTATTTCATGTTGGATTCTTTTCTCCAACATTTTTGTGTTGTTTTCTTATTTATTGGCATTCCAACTGCTAGTTTTTATTACTACACTGAAAGGAACAGTTCCCAAACATATATTTTCATAGATACATAATATTTGTTCTTCTTTGTGTATAAAATTAATCCTTTTCTCAAAAAAAAATCTCACAGTGAATGGTTCATCTTTGTTAAATTTGCCTGTTATTAAAAGGAATTTTGTTAAAAAATAGGAAGACCATAATTCTATATGTTTAGTTTTATTATACTGGTTAATAAGCATACATTCCAGGAACCAAAGCTTTATTATTTAATTTGTGGCAGGAAAGGGGACAAGGGCCATGAGATACAGACTTAAAATCTATCCGGGTACATTTTCTGGAGTTTAAATACCAGGCTGACAGGCAACCTAGCAGTTTACTTAGTATTCCATGCTGAGTATAGTAAGGATCTTAATAACTTCCTAATAGCTACAGAATTTGATTTATGTCTTTGACTTTTTGTGATTTTCTGTGCTTGTGTTGTATGAAAATTTTAAGCAGGCCCCTACATTTTTAACTGATTTGATGATGTCATGCAATCCATCTTAATTTACGGGGTATTATTGGATTTTAGACATCTTCTCCAGATAACTTCACAAAGCTTTGTATACACTGGGTTATTTTAGGACATTTACAGTGAGGCAAGGCAGCAGCTCATTCTACGGCATTATCCTGTGGGCCCCTTTGATCTGGGATCCTTTCTGAGAGAGCCACTCATTAGGTAAGTACTCTTCAAAGGAGAGCACCGTGCAGAAAATGATAAAATCAATTTGTTCTTTATTTCATGCCAGCATGAGAAAAGACAAATTACATTTCTTTAGGGAGGAATCCTAAGTGCCTGGCAATTTGCACAGGATAAATGGAGCCTGGGAGAGGAGTTTTGGAGGCAACTATTACTTAAATTGATAAATTCAGTTATGGGAGCTAGGAAAATTGTACTTTTTTTCAGAGATGTTATGAGAATGGAATGAAGTTATGCATTTAAAAGAAAAAAATTTTAAGCCACAAAAACTGCAATTATATATTGTTACAATTAATATGTTAGATATACTCATTGTAGTGAGCATACACTGACCATACCTTCGAAGTACAATTTGACTTTAGTCAATTTTTTCTTGTGCTGCAACATGATTCTTTCACTGACTAATGTCTTATTTACAAAAAATTTGACTAATCTGGTTTTAAAAATAGTCCACACTGTGGTACTGTACCCTATATTGTCCTGCTCTTAATTCCACTTACTACGACATTTGAGTTATCAGGAACACTGGTAAAGACAGTTGCAGTTCCTCAAGTTACCTGCAATGATTGTATGCAAGTGGTAAGAAGGGGAAATGTGACAGTTGCTCATTCAAAAGTTCATTTGGAATGAGCTATAGGTGGTCGCAGAAATGCACAGTTGCTTATCACTCATGGGTTTTGTTTTCCACTGTTAAAGTTGAAATCTTTGATTAAAGTGTATAGCAGAAGCCAAAACTTTTGTATACAAGTCTTGTAGTGAGTAAATAATACATAACTGTGAAGAATAACTTTAGAATGGTGGAATGTTCTAGTTAGCTTCCAATGCAAAGAACAGAAAGTCCTTCATTCCATGAACTCAAATAGCGCTGCAGTCATCAGATAGCCAACCTTTTGTCTAGATGCTTTGCCATTCTTAGCATTCAGCTTCTGCCTCATGCTATAAGGCTTTTACTTCAGTTTCAACTGCCCGATCCATGTTGCAGCTGAAAGGAAAAAGAAAAGAATCTGTCTATTCTTTAAGTTGTGCATACCATGCATCGACATTTAAGCCAGTTAGCAGAGCATGAAATAAATATTTGTAGAGCATCTGCTTTATGCAAGAACTGGTCTAAGCCTTAAGCACTTATCTAAGGGTTGTTTTAAGTGATCAGAAAAGATCCTCCTGTTTGTGGTGCTTATCTTATAAAGATGCCAGATCTAGTGTAAGAGAAGGGGCCTACTGGCCAGTATTTTAAGTCATGTAGTCACGCTTAACTTCAAAACAGATGAAGAAATGCAGCCTTTAGGTAAGTAGCACTATGCCAGTGAACATTTGAGGAATGTGGTGCCACTGTAGGAAAGGAAATGGTATTGAAAGCAATTGGTCTTTCACAAAAGAAAAAAAACAGTATTTTATCTCAGAAATCATTATTTTGCAACTGTACCTGTAGAGAAGGCATTCCCAATAGATATTCACTCATATACAGATGTATCTAGTGGATATTTGAGATTATTTCTAGATACCATGCTTGGCAAATATAAGGGTCCCATAATGGTCAAGTGGGTTGAGGGACACCTGAAAATATCATTCTTGATATGGCTGACGAATGAGCAGTGTTGGCTGTAGAGGAGGCCAAGAAGATAGATACTTCTTCCAACAGTGAAAGGAATGCCTTTTAGGAAAAGAAGTGGACTGATTTGTCCTGCCATAGAACTGTGAGAGGAAACCTTTTGTTCAGTGTGAAAGAACTTCATAGCAGCAGGAACCTCTTCTTACCTGTTGCAGATGAATTTCCATCCTAAGTCAGGAAGGACATAAAATGATCTCGAAGATTCCTGATAGATAGAATTCTATCCATCATTCCACTAATTAAATGATGTAGAACACAGAAAAAACTTAGCAATTGCTGATAAGTCCTTTGTTCTTTATTTGTTCCTTGGAAGAATTTTTTTTGAATACAGAATCATCTTCCAGGTGTCAAAATTATGAATGGTCACAATAGAATTTCCCTATATTTTGTTCATATTCCCTTTCTCCCCCAGTAACTTTTGATATGAAACATGTGAACCAAACAGAGAGATGTTCTGCAAATTATGAGAGGGAATGAACTGAAATGTATTAACTTGCATTATCAGATAGTCCTTTACCATCTCTGCCCGGAGGAACATACTCTTTGTGATTAAGATGTCTTTGGAACATTAAACGGGCCTAGGCATAGGTAATGTTCACTCCCCGCAGGACTTGATAATGGGATTAACCTACCAGTGAACATTTATTAAGTGTTTCCTGGATGTCAGGCAAGGACTAAGTGCCTCACATGCATATTGCTGCTCCCTCCTACAAGGTGGGAGTGTGATAGCTCCAATCCTGTGGATGTAGACACTGAGGCTCCAATAGCTGAAAGTCAGAAACAGAACAAGTCTGTAGCCCATGATCTTAAGCACTGAGTGCTGTCTTCTAATGAAGAACTCATGATGTCATCATAAGAATTTCAGGTCTAGTAATAGAGCGATTTGATTAACTACTAGCAGCAGGGCAGAGACACTTCTTCTAGTCTGCCTCAGAGAGGAAGGCAGGAGGTTGGGCAGTGGAGGAACAAGGAGCTGTAAGAGAACTGGTTGGAGGAAGCCTATGAAGTTGGTTTTCTTATCTTAAAACAAAATAAGGGACATAACTGCCTTTCACCAAAGACATGCAGGATATGGATATTTATGTATGTGTGTGTGTGTGTGTGTGTGTGTGTGTATATATATATATATATATAATGAAAAGTGTCAGTCAAAGTCAAAGGGCCCTTGGTCTGGTGGTTTTTAATTGAAATATAAACATGTTTGAGCTAGAGAAGTATAGGCTTTCAGTACAAATAATCATAATCAGCAGTTAAATCATTTAATGCTTGTGAACTGTAGACCTTACGTTATTCCAAGCGCCATAATTTGTGTTATCTCTATCCTCATAGCAGCCCATGGTGGCTAGCAAAGGTCACCTATTCAAAATGGGGAAGAGAAATGAAGGGACTTCTAGCCACCTGAAGCATGGCAGGGCAAAGGCAAGCTGTGGCCCTTTCTTCCAAGCCAAGAGCAGCATCATATTGTGGAATATCCATGGAATACCTGATCTGATGCTGTAAGAGGAGTTGCCAGAATACGAAGAGGGAGCCACATCACACACAGGGAGGAAACAAGGGACCAGACAGTGCAGTGGGTCACACACCCAGTGCTAAACCAAGGACCCTTTGGGGCAGTGAGGGAGGCTCTCAGGAATTGAATCAAGGCTTGGATCTGCAAGTTATAACCTATGTCTGTATATATAAATACATATGCACATATATTTTGTGTTTATTTATAAACATAGCCAAGCCAACTTTATCTCACTGTCTCTGAACAGGGCACTGAACTCAGATAACCATTCTCTAAAGTTAAAGCTATCCATTTGGGATGGTCTTGCCCCTCAGGGGAACATTTAAAACATTTGGCAGGGTCTGGACATATTTTTGGTTGTCACCACCAGAGGAAAGTTGCTACTGAAATCTAGTGAGTAGAGATCAGGGATGCTTCTGAGCATCTTGGAATGCATAGGAAAGTCCCTAACACCAGAGTTACCCAGATCAAAGTGCCAATGAAATTGAGAAATCCATACTCAGCCTCCTCTCTTTATACTAATGTTTCCTTAAGTAAAGAAGAAACTCCAGTATAAGCTCCCTGGTGGCTTAACTTTAACTTCTTTTCCAAGGAGACTTATTCTGGATGTGTTTTCCCCACTCAGGATTCTATCAGAGTGAGAGAGAAAGGTTGCTCAGGGGCTTTTGGTGTAGAAGATCTTGACTTCTTTTCTCTGTCTCTCTCTCTCTCTCTCGGGCTTATAGCCCATCTTGCCCGATACCTCCACAGGGGAGCTGACACAAGTCCTAATCCCCAGGAGATTTAGATTCTTAAGAGAACCCTGGCTGACATCATCAAGACCTGTTCCATCAACATCTGCTTCTTAGCAGACCATACAGTAGTGTTTGGTACCATAATTCCAGCATTTTCCCCCCCTGTGGCTTTCTTTGTCCCTCTCTTTCCCCAACTATAGAGTAAAGGTATGAAACTGGACAGTTCTCAAGGATGAGGCTAGCCCTGTAGGTTGACACGTGATTACAGGAACCTCTCTTTTTCTCCACTTTTGTCTCTCTTCTTTGTTGTTTATTCCTTTGCGACATCCCTCTGGATGACCAGATCCTTTCTAGGGAAACATTTTGGCAATGATTATTTAAAGGAAAAGAGATAAAAGGAAAGTGAGAATGCTAGAAATGTGGAGAATGCGTGCCATAGCAGAGCCTGTAGCCATAAAGTAGAACAGACTGCCAGATAGGTGCCACATACCTGAGGGCAAGTCTTGGCTAAAATCCCAGTGTGCAGGGCTTCTTCTGCCTTTCTTTGAATAGGAAAAATGTGATCTACATACAGCTGGGGCCCTATAACTCTTAAGAATATGCAGTATAAACATGAAAACTGTGTCTCGTTGGAAGGAGGTGTCACAAAAGGCCCCAAGTCAATGAAGTTGTGTAGGTTTGTAGAGAGGGATAGCATCAAAATGGGGAGGACTCTAAATACTTTTGCTCCCTGGTAAGCATTTAATGAATATTTATGAAAGAAAATGAATGAAAAGATGCTTTAATATAGCATGATAGATTGAATATATGTTTACATCTAGGTCCTGTTCCTCCTTTTTCCCTCTTCCATCCCCACCTCTCTTCTAATCAGTGCCCTATTTCTTCTTTTTTCCTCCCTTTCTTCTCCTTTCTCCTTCATCCATATCTTTCACTCTCCTTTGTGTGAAGATTTTCATTACCCTTGATTCCCTGCTATCATTCTAGTGTCCTACAAAATGCTAAGGTTCAGTGATCTCCAAATTTTCTTGATGTAACATTTGTTTTACTAGATTCTATTGGGCAGAAAGCAGAGTGTACATGTAGAAAGGAAAGATCTCAAGAGGACAGGGAAAAACAGTGTTTGGGAGCAGAGTCATGGCTGGCTCTCACAATTATGTCTGAGTCATGAGCCATATTTGGGAGAGACCTCTCAGTTCTCTAGGGACAAAACAGTGGAGATTTGCAGCTGGAGGCCACATTGACCATCAAGTATGGCCAGCATCTTTTGTTCACTAGCCATGGAATTTGGAAACTACCAGTATTCCAGGAGTCTTAATTTGAATTTGCAGGAGTCTGAGACAAATTTTGAGAATCAATTATTTCCTCACACTCACTGTTTCACTTGTTTGAAGAGTTTGGCAGGACACACTGCAGCTAGGTTCAGCATGCACTTATTGATAGTACTTAAATTGATGTTTTTTTGTTCTGTTGTAAAATTGGTATTGTGTGTTCAGTTCATTGATCCCTGAACTTCAACCTTTTCCTAGCTCTGTACTGTGCTTCCTTGTCCAAGGCACCTGTGAGCTAGTACTTTATCATAAGGTCAAGCAGGACTGGGCCTGGCCCTGTGGGTATTCTCTCCTCTCCTCTGCCTCATTGTTCTCTGTGAAGTTGTTCCTTGTGGGCTGTGTCCGTGGGGTTCCCCTACTGGTTGTCATTGTTTAACCAGAAGAAGCACTGCAGGAAATGGGAGGGTGGAAGGAGAACAAGGCTAGGTTCTTCCTTCATGAACCTTTTGGGCGCTGTCCCTAGTGTCAAGGGCTTTTCTCCTGAACTGTAGGCCACCTTTTACCAACATCCATTCATGGTTCCCACTCTTCCTGAGGTTATTTCTTTCTTGGATCCTGCAGCCTGCCACATGGTGATGCCTGCCCAGTACCACTCTTTGCTGGTTGCCTCAGCATCTCTTGTCTGTCTCATTAACCCTGCTCCTACCCCTCATTCTGAATACCGTTTATTGAAGTCTGCTCCCTGGAGCAGTCGATGGTGAAGTCTGTTTCCTGCAGGATGCATACTAGCACAGTGGGTTAGCCGTGGGTGCTGTGGTCAGATACATAAGATTTGCTAGATGATTTCTAAAAGTTTTGTTAGAAAATGTGAATATTCCCTGTATTAAATAATTTTGAGAAAAGAAACAAATCACTTGATGCTAATACCAAATCCACCATTCTGTGGTTCTGAAAATGAAATGCTTACAAATGATGCTTCAACACAAATGACTGCTGAGGGCCTAACTTTAGAGCAGTGGGGCTGAGGGCCCCAGAGTCCACTTCTATCTGGGGTTAGTGAACACAGGCCCTTGTTTCTGCCCATCGAACATGGGAGAACTCACTCCTTGCTCTGTAGGCCTGGAAAAATCAGTGTGACAGACAGGAAATGGTTCTTAAGATGGAACAAATGAGAACACAGGATGTAGTGCTCTTTCAGCTAAGTTCAGAGTACTCTGATTTCCATGAAGCTGAAGTCACTTGTGAATTTCTGTAGCTGTCATTCAGCACAATGGACTAAAGTGCAACCCAAGCACTTCTCTCTGGATCCATGGTTTGTTTAGTCAATGATTCATTCATGAAGGAGAACATATTGACCACTCAGGTATTTCTAGGAAGAATAAACAATTATTTATTGAGTGCTTAGTTGACATCCTATTGCCCAATCAAAGAATTAGAACTCTGAATGTGGACTGACATCTGCAATAAATATATGAAAAGAAGAGGAGCATGAAGCTTAGAGAGTATCCTGAAAGCTTTCCAAGAATGTGGCTATGAGCCATGATGTGTTGTACAAATGGGGGAGCATTAGGTGAAAGGGTAGAGCTCTTGTAGATGGGGGTGTTAGCTTATGTCTAGATGCTTCCTCGATGCTTTGTACACTCATAGAAGAGGTTATGTGGCAGTCACTAGATGATGGGTCTGATAACTATTTTAGCCCTCTAATTGGATTGATGTATTTCTGGGTGTGGATAGGGATGTACTGAAGAAGGAAGACCTACCCTGGGTGTAGATGGCACTAAACTAAAGATTTGTGTCTGGATAGAATAAAAGGGAAAGAAGAAAGAAGTTGTACTACTTCCTACCCCCCCAAAAATGGACTATTTCTCCTCTGCGATGCCCTCTGCCTTGATGCCCTGCCTTGGAACTAGCCAACTATGGACTAAAATCTCTCCAAACTGTGATCTAAAAATAAGCCTTTCCTCCTATAACTTGTGGGTATTGAGTGTATTGCACCAGCAATAAGAAAGTAAGACAAGGACATGACAAAAGGAAAGGACTTACCTGTGTAAGGCCTTGTGTTTGAAGGACTCATCTGCCTTTTATTAGGTCGAGGGGATCATGTGAGGCTTGAGCACAGAGGCAAATGCTGAAAATGGTACTAGTTAAGGCTGAAGAGTCATCAGAGGTCAGACACCCAGGACCTTGTGTCATGGTCAATTTTAATGTTTAGCCTAAGAATAGGAACTCAATGAATGAAGATGGGAAGATTGTGTTATGATTTAAAATTACTAAAATGTGTCTACAGTATATTTATCAGATGTCAGGAACTTGTAAAGACCTTTGTATGTAACATTTCATTTAATCCTTCCAGGATCACCTCCATTTTGCATTTAGGGAAAACAAGGCCCAGAGGTTACTAGCCCATCCAGTGAAAGTGGGGTTTCAACCTCTCTGTATTATCCTGTAGTCTGGCCATGTACCTGATCTCTCTACCATACTTCCCTGGATTCTCACAGAGAATGGATTTGAGCACAGATACACTGGTTAGGAAGGTACTACAGCCATCCTACAGGACAGAGCTAGGATAGGGTGGTAGCAGTGGGGGTGGAGAGAAGCAGAGATAAGAGATTGGTAGCAAACCAAATTGATGAGTGCAGTTAGGTTTTCTGTAAGAGCAATGGAATGTTCTCCTTCCTGCTATCCCTGCTCCCTGCTCTCTGAGCACTCCCATCCTTTCATTGGGGGCTGGAAGGCATTGCTCTGGCTGAAGTTCTAAGGCAAACACCCAATTGGGCAGTTCTTTATGGTGGGGTGCTGGCCTTCTACCCAGTAGACAATAGTATCACCTCCCCACATTGGTGACAATAAGAAAAGAAAGTCTCTAGACATCGGTAGAGTTCCACTGTAGTGAAAATCTCCTCTGGTGGTGAATAGCTAGCCTCGTTCTGGCCTGTGTGAATTTGTGGTTTTTCACCTTGGGTTAGTGACCCAGTATAGTAGTAAAACTAGTGGAGTTGTAATGCTATCCCATACCAGTGCCTCTAGAGGCAGTAAGGCCTGGACTTATAGATTCTTGAAGCACTGAAGGACTCTGTCCACACTAATGCTCATCTATTAATTTTTGGTAGGGTGCTTTATACTTTTGACCTTCATTCGGTGTCATTATTTTTTTTTTGAAAATGCAAATGTTTAAATCTATTCAATCAATTCAGTAAGGAGCTTTGGGTCATCCACTTTCATTCATTTGGACATTGCCTATATCTTCTATTTTGGATGTAATTATTTCCTAAATAGCTCCAAAACTTTAACAGGCTTTCATGTATTCAGAATGACTTAAGTTTCTTGCAGAGTCATAGATCTTTTTTTCTAGTGCCATGAGGGGCCTGCCCTGTGTGGCTTCCATGTAGATACCTGGGAGCAGCACACAGGCACCAAGATGAGGCCTGACTAAGCCTAGCATTGATGAGTGCTGGTTTCTCTCCTGTCAGATGCCGGAGTGCCTCTGTGGAGTGGATAGAGTATTTCTACAAGATCAACTCCTTCCTAATTTATGGCCCATTAGACTTGGGTACAATACTTTTAAATCTTTTTTTAATGTCAATTATTAATGAAAATAAAGCAAGCCCTCATATTCCTTTCATCCAACTTCAGCAATTATTCAACTCATTGCCAATCCCCACCTCTCTCCCTGGATTATTTTGAAGCAAATCTCAGACATTATATCATTTCATCCATAAATACTTTAGTATAAACATTATTTTTTCAGATAAACATTTTGACACCAAATTACAAACATTGTGAGGCAGTGGAGAATTCTCATGAAGGCCTTTCTCCATAATCTTGCAGTGCCCTGGAGTCCAAATGTGAAAGGTTTATATTTTAAATTTTTGAATGTTGCTATAAAACAGCAGAATTGACCATATGGTGATATTACATGGAGAAATAAAGTTTTACACCGCTGGACACATCCCTTACTCGATTTTTAGCTCAGTCCTCCCTGGCTTATACTTCAATTTCTCAGGGTTGACATGATTCCATCTCTTACTATCTCTTAATAAATATTGATCTTTCTCTATACAACTGAAAGAAAAGGCTTTTTCTAGCTCCTATCTCATTCCATCCCCTTGATTGAGTAGTAAAATCAAGATTTTGAAGAAACAAACAACTTTCAAAGTATGTAAGCCGAATTGGTGGTGATCATGTCTTCTACACTGAAGGGTTCTTGAGTCTTGGTTAATAGTCTTTCTATAGTGAATGTATCCAAGGTGAAGTTCATTTTGCAATTAGAAAAGTTCCTGACTCTCTTAACAAAGTCTGAACATACTCATCTTCTTGCACTATTTTGTAAAAGATCCATTGGCATAAACATTCCCCTTTCTCTTACTGGAAAAAATTAATTTAGTATGGTGTTATTAAGCATGAATTCATTCAGTTATCATTTACTATGCAATTTCCAATATCTGGGGAGCTTACACTATGCAAGATGCTGGTCCATTTATGGTTTGGACAGTCTCCACTTTCCAAAAGGTTATTCTAGACTTGATCATTTCATGTGTCACTGGGCCCATTTGTACATGTAATTGTACATTTTACCCTGGTGTTAAATTCCAATTATTTGAAAGTGGCAGTGGGAGGCTTCTATATCCAAAGATCCTTCTGTTAGGAGGTGACATGGGATAACTTTGGGCTAAGCCAGATTTCTGTCCTGGGCTTGGCATTCAAATCCATGTAGTTTAGAAAGGGAAGGATCCCATATCATACATCAGTTAGTTCAGGCCCTGACTGCAGCAGAATGGGGTGACAATGTGCCTCAAGAGGGTTGGAACATGTGGAGGCTGGAGTCTTCCTTGAAGAAAAAATAATGCTGTAGTCATAAAATACACTTAGAAAATTTTGTGGGCTTTGTTTCTTAAAATTCTAAACAATGTATAAAGCTCTTTATCATTTATAGAAATTGACTCAAAATAGATTATAGACTTAATTATAAGAGGGAATACTATAACACTCCTATAATAAAGCATTGGTATAAGTCTTTATAAACTTGAGGTACACAATGTCTTTATTTCATAGTTTCATTTTTAATGTATTTGATTGTTACAGGGTCTTACTCATGGCAATGCTCCTGCTGTCAGCCTCCCCAGGGCTGGGATCAGAGGTTACGTCACCATGTCCAGACGATGGCCAGCTCAGCCCTCTGTGGAGGCAGGGCTGGCGTAGCACGTGGTGCTGGGGATTGAACCAGGGTCCCTGCATTTGCCTAAGCAGGCACTTCAGTGCACTGGTCTATCTTGCTGGCTCCCACAATGCCTTTTATATACCCAAATCACTATAAGCTAAGGGAAAAAAATAAATTATGCTTCATAAAAAATATTTGTAATTCAAAAAGTATTATCATAAGACAATCCAGAAATGGGAGAAGAGGAGGGCTGGGGATATAGCTCAGTGGAATAAGTGCTTACCTGGCAAGCTCAAGGTTCTGAGTTTGATCTCTGGTACCACCAAAAGAAGAAAAAAGCGAGAAGACATTTGCAAGTCATATATCTTATATGGGAGCTGTATCTAGAGTAGAGAAAGAAATCCTACAATTCAATAATAAAATATCAAATAATGCAGCATAAAAATAGGCAAGGGATTTGAATAGATAATTTTGTAAAGAACATGAAGTACTGATTTGTACTTTAGCACAGAAGACCCCTGAAGATGTCATGTTGGATGAAAGAAGCTGATCACAGAAGACAACTTATTGTATGTCCAAATTTATAGGGCATATAGGCTTATATATAACAATACAAAGTAGATTAATGCCAACCTAGATTTGGCAGAGAGAGATTTGAGGATGAAACCAAGGTTCAGTTCTGTGGTTAGGAAAATTGTCTAAAATCAATTGTGACAGTTTCATAAATCTCTGCTATACAAAAGTAAATTGTACTTTAAATGGTTGAATTGTACGATGTGACATTATCAATAAAGCCTTTTTTATTTTTATTTTTGTCATACTGGGGATTGAAGTCAGGGCCTTGTGCTTCCTAGGCAAGCACTAATTTCTACTGAGCCATCTCCCCGGCCCAATAAAGCCTTTAAAGATGGCTTCTGGACAGTTCAGTGAAGTCTGCAAGGACATGAGCGTTATGGTCCAGGTTCATTGTTACGTGTCTCTCTCTAACGGTGTAATACATAGAGAATGAGTAGAAATATCAGCTCACACCTCACTTCACATTTTAGCTCAGTTGTCCAGGGAATCTACCAGTTAACTAAAACACCAGCATTGGAAGACCCTGACATCCAGCAAACAGATGTTCAACCCACTCATTTGAATTCCATCAAATTATATGCATGTTGATTCTGATAGGTTTCAGGCTCAGTGCTAGGTGCCAAAAGTAAGTAAATAAGATTGTATAATTAGGTCATTATGTTTTAATCTAGATGTATGTAGAAGGCCTTTTCATTGGTCTTGCTAACTGAAAGAGAAATACATTTGTCCTATGAGGTGGAGCAGGATTGAGTAGTGATAATTCAACTGGTCTTAGAGATTACATGGGAGTTTAATGGATACAGAGTTAAAAATGTATTACAGAATTAGGAAAAAGGAACTAAATTAGCTCATTAACAGGTGCTATGGTAGTACTGTTGATAATAGTGTTGGTAACGGTGATAGACAATGAGACGCTGGTGATAATAGTAACAAGGGAGGGGGTCTTAGTCACGTTCTTGTCAATAGGACACAGTGCCCAGCATTTTCAGCAGGGGGGGATTTATTTTGGCTCATGTTTGTAGTCTAGGGCAGCTATGGAGGGAAAACTGCTCATTTCATGTCAGCCAGGAAGCGGAGAGCAATGTCCCTTGTGGGTCCTGTACCCCATGACCTACCCTTTGTCCAGCCCCTTCCTCCTAGCAGCAAGTCAGTCATGTTGCCCCCGTGCTTCAGCTGCTTTCCCAAAGCCCCACCTGTAAGTGCTCGAGGCCTTTGGAGTCATGTTGTACTAAAGCCTAGCAGAGAACAGTGGTGAGGACAGCAGCACTGCTGATGTGGTGGTGACAACACTGACCCCATGATGTGGCCGTGGTGGTTGACGACTGATGGTTCTGACAGCGATAGGGATAGTAGTGATGATTTTGTATGTATTTTGAGGAGCATTTGAGCCTCCAGATATCTGGAGCAACAGGCCTCAAGATGCCCATGGTGGCCAGGAACTCCTTGTGAGGAGGCAGCTCCGTGCTTGTGGGCCGGTCAGGCTTGTAGAAGCCTTGTAGTCAGCCACTTGAAGCTGTGGTCCCACCTTTGCAATCAGCAACCGCTCACATCAATGTTTTTTGGTGGCCCACTGTGTGCTTAATTCTAGATCTTACTATGACCCTGTTTGTGAAATCTTTGGGTTAGAATATTTAGTTTTTCCATATTTATACGTTACAAATGATTGACTGTCAGCAATTTTATGTGGATTAAGCTATGATTTTTGTGATACAAAACCAGACATGGTTTAATGAACTTCTCTTTACTAAATGCATTCACTAGGGTGAAAGAAGATACATGTTATCCACTTGCCAGTCCAATTATTTAAATACAGGATGAATTAAAAAATTCATTTTTTCACTGATTTTTATAACAGGAAGTATAAAATTGCAAATTCTGTCTACACAAAGCAACATTACAATCTGGGCAGTACTATGCAGTCTCTTTCTGAATTTTTTTTTTGCATTCCTTTTTTTTTGGGATAGCACACTTCATGCAATTGTGTTGGCATTTCCTTTTTTTTTTTTTTTGTATTTTGTACAGGGTCTACAGGGTCTCACACCATAGATCTGACTCATAGTGATTCTCCTGTTTTCAGTCTCCCAAGTACTGGTATCACAGGGGTGCACCACCACTCCCAGTCTCAATTTCCATCTCAGCACATCCTAGGAGTGGGGCCAGCATGGCACTCTGGGGATTGCACCCCAGCTGCTGCACTCTGCCTAAGTAGCACATTAGTCTACTGAGCTATCTGGTCATCCCGGCATTTCCTTTTTGTGTGTGGCTGATATAATTTCAATAAAGTGTCTACCTGCTAAATGTAATAATGAAGTTCTTGGACCTGGATGTCCTGGTAGACATTTCATTGTCCCATGTTTTTTAGTTATTTGATCCATTAGATTAATTAAATCTAAATTAATTGGACATAATTAGATATAAATTGTAAGTGACTTTAAAAATTTCCATTCTTGAATAATCAGAACTTACTAGCTTTCACTAGAAACACATGTCAGAGGTGAGTACAACATTCTCAATTCAAAGGTATGCAAAAAATAGTTGCTATAAAACAAATATACAAGTATACAAGTGTATCTCCATATTTTTGGTCCAGAAGGTGCATATATATTTTTATAGCATTTTTTCCTTACTTTTTGATTATAGCAGTACCTGTTAGATGATAGTGAACTCTCAATACTACCCATAGCATTATCATCATTTAATAATGATAATGAAACTGTTTCAGTTTCATTCTTTTTTCAAGTTGTATCATTTATCTATTATGAATAGTTGACAGTAAGAAGATATCCTTATGTCTGTACATTTCTTCCCACACAGACTTTTCCTCTGTGATATGTTAACATTTTCCTCTTTTTCAGTTTTTTTTTCTTTTGCATATATCTTGGCCCTACTCAGTCTCAGTGTCAGAAACATGTCTGTTCTACATTATAAAGGAATATCACTGAGTTCTGGAGAAGTATCAAAATTATATCTAATGTCCTTACAAGAAGAACTTTTGTAGATTGTGGCACAAAATTATGAGGTATTTCTCACAACATAATAAACATGATTAAGTAAAAGAAAGTAATCAGAATTTATTAGATTTCACTAGAAACAAACATCAAAGATGAGTACAACTTTGTAAATTAAAAAGTATGCAAAAATAGTTGATGTAAAACAAATACACAGATATACAAGCCTGCTTCCTGCAATTAAGAATTGACTGGTTGAAATGATGCCTGCCCAAGTGACATTCAGGATGTTCGGGATGAAAACAAACAGGCTACCCAGGTGACACTTGGGGGAGACTGTTGAGTGGATGTTCTCCCAATAAAAGTGCTTCTATGCACTCATTCTCTGTATGTATTTGTGAATGCACATCTAGATGAAACAGGTGTCATGAATCAGTGTTGAGGGCCCTGTGTGACTGTTGAGCATGTGGAATATAGCTAGTCTAAATTGAATGGTTCTGTGAGGGTCAAGCACATACCTGATCAGTATAACCGATCTCAGCCATGGTTATTTTTATTATATTTTCAATTTTAGATATATTAGTTTAAGAAAATATTAATTTCATGCCAACTGGCTTTTTCTCCTGTTTTTTAATGTGACTCCTAGAAAATGTGCCTTGTGTTACATTTCTACTTAACTGTGATACTACAGACAAAAAGAATGTTAAAGTCCTTTTCAGTGTAATTTTTTGGTGGACTCAGGAGCAAGACAATTCAGAGTGACTTTTGGAAACTGTCCCTTGAATGCCCTGAGTTTAAATCTACTGCAGTTTCCTATCAAAAAGAAGGAAACCAGTCTGACCTCTACAGTTTGCATTTTGAAAATGCAAATTTGCATTGGAGAAATACAGACTTGCATTACAGAAATACAGTTGCTCTATAATACACAAATTAAATTCTAACCACTTATTCTTCCATGTAATTAGGGTCTTGCTTTGCTTTTTACTATTTGCATTCATCCCACCATTATTGTATCAAAATATGGAGGCAATGGCAATGAGCGAGTAGAGATACTCAAGATGAGAAAGTCTCTCTTACTCCATCCTGAGTGTCACAGCTGCCTGGGATTGGCAGAGACCCTGCCATGCAGTGCCATATGGGTACATCGGGTGAGCTGTGTCAGCCTCATGGCACTGCCATGCTTGGGGCACTGCAGCTCCCTCTGCTGCCTCGATCCATGCCGAGAAGTTAATTTAAGTAGTACCCTGTGTTGGAGAAGTTGTGCGGGGAAATGGGAAGCAAAGACTTGAAGGTCATCCTCCAGCACCATCCCTTGGGGGTACACTATCAGTGTACTTTGGTGAGCCTCATATTGTCCAGGCATAGCTCTTCTGTTGGAGCCTGACCAAGCAAAAGCATAAAGATTCTTAAACATAACATTTTAGAGCCTAAGAGGAGCTAATATATCACAGACAGTGATATTTTATTCATAAGGTAAGGTGACCCTGTTGCACATGCTGGAGCAGCTACAAGGGGCAGAGCCATGTGTCTTCCCATAGTAGATATTCTGGAGCTCACATTGTCACCCAAACCCTTCTTCATAGGTCCAGGCAAATCTGTGGAGTCTTGTAACCCTCTTTACTCTGTGGCTGTATCTTCTGTTCCAAAGGGAAATATGTGTAGGAAATGTAGCTCAGTAGTACAGCCCTTGGCTAGCAAACTCAAGACCCTGTGCTCAGTCTCTAGCACTGCAAGAAAAATTCTGGGGTCAGATAGTCCAGAAACTGTGGCCAACTTTTGTTTTCATGTTGCACAATTGCTGCTATAGTTCAGCCTTCACATCTGTGTTTCAGCAAAGTGAAGAGTAAGTGTGAAATGATGTTGCCAATGGGAAGCATTGGCGCTTCCAAGGGCAGATGTCTGATGAAGATGTTAATCTCTCCAAGTTACAGAGAAAGAGGTTATGTAACCTTGTCCAAGGGACATAGCTAATGTGAGAGAGGGTTAGGATGCCTTCTTGTCCAAAACCCCAAACTCTCCTGTAGATAGAAGTCTCTAAGCAGGTAGGTAATTGCCTAACCCAACCAAACATGGTATAGTGAATAGCATAAAAACCCAAAGCAAAGGGGAGGGGGAAGGGAGAGGACAGTCTACTAGGATAACTTCAGAGTATTTAAAACAGGTCCCAGTTATCAAAGGCTGTTGAAATCCTAAATGGCAGCCTTAATTCTAGACTCTCTTCATCTTAGAATATTTTTCATGGGTGCTTTGTCTTAGAAATTTGCCGTATTTCCACATGGAATGATTGCTCTGAGGCTGTCCTGGGGGCCTTCTCCGATCCTGGGTGCCCTGAGGAGTGAGAGGGAGCCCTGGGCAGTGCTCAGCCTTGGCATCTCCCCTGGCAGCCCTGAAAGCTGGCAATGCAGAGAGGTGGTTGGAACTCGCCTCTCAGGAATAGAGATTCCCTGCGAATGATGGGTCTGCCTTTGATGTCTCACAGCTTCCAAAAAGCACAGAAATGCTACAGATACATGCCAAAAGGGGGAAAACAACTTTTGATCTAGTTTAAACCAATTAAACTTTCAGTGTGCATGAAAGGAACTTGAGTGCTAGCCAGTTGTTTGCTATGGATGGATTTGTCAACGAGCACGGTTGAAAATGATGAAGAGAAAGTAAACCCTTGCCTGGCCTTCTACTTGGGTGCAGTTAATTGTGTTTGTGTGTGTGTGTGTGTGTGTGTGTGTGTGTGTGTGTTTCTGTCTAAAATGTTAAGAGATCTGTTCCCCACCTCTTGCAGCTAAAATTACCATTGGAATCTTTTCCCACTTTATTAAAAGTGATATTTTTCTTTAATGTTTTCTCCAAAGGTTCCCTTCAAACCCTGCCTTGTTGCCATACTGTTTAGTCTAATGTGTGCTTTTTGTTAGTGTGTGAACTAAGAAAGATAATCTAATTAACAGTAGAAGGTAAGAGGCCCCGCAGGGTTTTGGCAGCAGAGGGAACCCTGGGCTCTGGTGTTGGTGTAGCACCGCCCACCTCATGCCCAGGCCCCTGACCTCCATAGCAGAGAGGGTTTGGACTATCTAAGCGGCTTTGACAGAACTTGAAGTGTGCCTTTGACAGGACAGCAGTCAGAACTGAGAGTGGCTTTCAGAAATTTCAGCTGCCTTTATTTGGAGTGACTCGTTTGGTAAATGTTTAGAGGGCTTTAATTATGCTGTGAGGCAATTAAAACATTGTGGATTTATTCTGTTTCACTAAGGAGAATGGCCTACTACTCCACATAGCCATAAAGCAGGGAAAAGTCCTAAAAGAGAGGAAAGAAAAAAAACAGGGGATGGGGGTGGGGTGGGGGTGGGGGTAGGGGAGCACACACCGCCCAGCGCAGAGGCAGGCGGCCTCTTGGTAGAGCATATGAATCCACTTACATGTAAATTGCTTGTCGCTATGAATTAAGGGAGGGCTATGAAAGAACTGCTTTGCCGTGTTTACTATAGGATTTTTGACAGACTCTTTCCTCTTTCAAGTAAATTTGGCTTAAGTCCACAGTCAGTCCAGTTTTAAGTAAACTCCTCTTTTGTTACATTAACAAGGTTATAACATCACTGGGGCAGATTTCCAGCTGCAAGAACTAGGGCCTAAGTATGGGGCTGAGGGTATAATTAAAACCTTCGGGTGGGAGAGTTAAACTCTCAACTAAAATTGGATAAAAGGCTAATTGTCCATAGCAACATAATACATGCTTTAAATATCTGTGAAATGAAGATGAATAGTAGGCTTGGGAGAAAAAGGATGGTTCTATACTGTGAATGGAGATCTTATTTTTTTAGTTCCAGACAAAAGGCATTCTCCTGGGTCAGTGTTGCAAGCACAGGGCCATCCCTATAGCTCTTGGCTTCTCACTGTGGTGAAGATCTTCCAGCTTCAAAATGAGGAATAGTGAGAAGTGTTAGGTAGGACCAGGGCCAGAGTCCTGATTGTGTGGTTCTGTAGGGTGCTGAGGTGTGAGCAAGTGGAAGGCAGGCTGGGCAGGCAGGAGTGCACATACCCTCAGTGACCTTCACTGAGATGGCACCACGCCAGGCAAGACAATGCATTACCACAATGGAGGCAAAAAGGAGGGTAAAGAGCAATGTGTAATGGCCGCCCTTCCCGAGCAGTGCATCGTGAGGCCCATTTGGTATTCATTAGGAGAGGCCTGGCTGGCTAGCTGGCATGATAGAAAGCCTGAAGAAAGAAGAGGTCATTCTACACCCCTGCCCCAGTGGCACCGACTGTGGTGAAGACAGCTCTTGCAGCCCCTCAGCTTCCTGACCTTGCCACCCTGCTGCTTGGAGTCTTGCTGGAATGAAGGTGCCATCAGACAGTTCAGAGTAAGAAAGAGATGGATGGGGTGGAAGAGGAGAAGGAGGAAAAATAACAAGCAATAAATTCTGTTGGCAGAGTTTCTCCATGGAGCTGAGCATGACGCATGGCAGCCAAGAAGTCCCGCAGCCTTCTGAGGGATCCAGGAAGCAGCCCTCAAGGAGCTTCAAATCTGTGCGTCTGAAATAGGACAGTCAGAAGCGAGGGAGCATGAGAGACTGACGCTGCTGAAGGGCAGTGTTTGAGGGCTTGCCAGGCAAGTCATGGTCATGGCCCGCTCACTTGTGGCTAGGTACAACATGGCACAGTGCTGGCATGCTGTGGGACTCCGGGAGTCCCTTCACAACCAGCCCTTCATAAAGCCAGGGATGTAGAATTGGGACCTGGAGAGGATAGGGCTAGGCAGACAGAATAGAAAGGCTCCCCTCTGGGAAGACTGCAGAGATTGATTGATTGATTGTTTGATTGATTTTGTAGTAGGAGTCAAACTGAGGGCCTCCTCTTTGCCAGGCAAGCGCCGCACCTCTGAGCTAAATCCCGAGCCCCAAGACTGGAGGTTTGAGACTTCAGTGAGTGACAGGCCAGAGTTTAGATTCGGCTTGCCAGGAATTTGGGATCCAGTGCAGGCTGTCAAGAGGACAATAGTGTGTTTGCCAGCTGGTTACCACCCTGCCTGTCTTGTCAGGTTAGTGATGTTGCTGGTTAAAAGGGACTCACCTAGAGAGTGTAATTTTGGTACTGTCAACCTAGTTGTACTTTATAGTATCTTTGTCTTGCTTCACAATTTGGGGAAGTGTGTTTTAAATAAAAAATTTCTTCTTGTGGTGAGGGAGCTAGCTCGGCAGCACAAGCTATATATATATGCATGTATAGTGTGTGTGTGTGTGTGTGTGTGTGTGTATGTGTGTGTATGTTACTGGGAATTGAACTCAGGACCTTGTACTTCCCATAGTTATGCCACTGAGCTATCTCCCTGGTGAGAGCTTGTGTTTTAAAGCTAGTAAGTCTGTTTGTCTTACAAGCAATGTAAATTTAAATTTCTTCTTAGATGTACCAAAGGCATGAAATATATAAACAAGGTTACAGCCTGAAGTAAGAATGGCATTATGAGAAAGTAAAGCTGAGAATGTTGTTTTTATAGGGACCAACTCTTAGTTCAAAATAATACAAAATATGCCATCTTTGCTTTTCTTTGTCACAAAGTAATGTGTGTTTCATTTAAAAAGTTAAGAGTGTGGCTATCCTTTGTGTGGATCTGTACACACACACACACACACACACACACACACACACACACACACCACAATTTATTTTCAGGAGAAAAACTCCTGCTCCTTCTGTGGTATATTAAGGTTGGATGCCAAGATGTGGAAAAATAGTTTGGCTTTATTTTTAAAGATACGTACTACATAGAGAGCAGAATGGGTTGGAAATTTGGGAGCTGGAATTGTTGGATGGCTGCAGAGTTATGGCTAAAGACGGGGCCCAGCCAGTTCAGAGTCTCCACAAACGTGTGCACTGTTTCATGATGTGGAGAGGATCTTCTCCTAAATGGCTACCCTTCAGCTAGATGAGCCGTGCTCTGCCTGATGGCTTCCTCTCTCAGCACATAGGCTGCAGAGCACAATCCCAGCCATCCTCACCCATTATCAAGCAGGAAAGAAGCTAAATGGTGGCATAGTACACTCCCAGCTTATCTGTTTTCTTGTAAGTTATTTTCAGGTTTTGTTCTTCTGTATCAGTAGCCTTCCTGGGGCATTAAAAGAGCAGCAGCAGTTTTCTGTTTGGGGTGACAAAACAGCTTTAGAACTAATAGAGGTAGCCAGGAATGGTAGTGCACAGCTGTAATCCCAGTACTGCGGAAGCTGGAGCAGGCAGATCACTGCAAATTCAAGGCTAGCCAGGACTACAAATGAAGTTCAAGGCCAGCCTAAGCTGCATAGTGAGACCCTGTCTCAAAGAAAAAGATACTGGTGATGGTTATCAAATATTATAAGCGATATTGCAATTAACAAAAATGAATTGCACATGTAAGGTGGCTAAAATGATGATTTTTGTATTATGAATATTTTGTCACAGTAAAAGCAAATGGTACAGAGAGAGGGGTAAGGGTGGGAAAGACAGAGGAAAGGGAAGAGGGAAAGATGGAGAGATGGAGAAAGCAAGGAGTAATACATTTATTCCTAGGGACAAAGAAACCTGAAACCTCATTAAATTCAGATCTCTACTCCAATTTCAACTTATCCAGGAGGTCTGTTCTAGCCAGATTAACTAAATGTCTTTCCTGTCTTATCTGTCCTCTGAATCTATTTATTTTTCTTCTTTTACTAACATTTTTAAAAATTAAAAGATGTAACACCCAATTCACCACTTTAATTCCTTTAAAACATTCATTTAATGTATTTGGTATTTTTACAGTATGGTACAACTACCACCACATGGATTAAAATTAGAATTTCAGAACATTTTTACCACCCCACAAGAATGCACCTCATTCTCACTAATCAGTCATTCTCTACTATTCTGTTTCCCCAGTACCTAGCAAACACTCATCTAACTTCTGTCTCTGTGGATTTGCCCTCTAGGAATGTCATGTAAATACCATCCTAAATATGTGGCTTTTTGTAATTGGCTTCTTTCATGCAGCATACTGCTTTCAATACTTCATTTCTTTTCACTTCAAAATAATATTTTACTAAGTAGATATACTGATTATTTATCTAGCCACCAGCTGGTGAATATTTGGGTTCTTTCCATTCTTTGGCTGTTATGAATAATCCGGGTTTGAACATTGATGTGAATTTCTATATATGTAAATGCCTTCCTTTCTTTAGGGTACACATATGTGTCCAACACCACCATTATGTCATATGTATACATATATGCATGCATGTATCTATAGACATAGGCTTGTATCTCTATGTATACATGCGTTTCAGTATATATGTACCTTCATTACTTATTATCTATTGTTCTTTCTTCAGAGTAGACACACTGTGGATGCCCAGACTTCCTCTTATTCTCTGCCATACCACTAACGTTTCAAAACTGCCCAATAAATGACTTTGTTGACAGAGAAGGAATTGTATGAAGTATTAAATGAACCACGAAATTCTTCCAGAGCCAAAGTCTGTCTTTGATCTTCTTTTCTCTTCTCTGCTGTGTGATATGCCACCAGGAGCACAAGAACAAGAGAGCAGTTACTTAGTAGCCCTGAAGTTTTCACAAAGCTCACCACCCAGTGGGTGTCCAAATACACAAAACCGGAATGTTTTGATGACCAGCCCTCAGTCAGTTTTTATGTTGACCATTGGCATCAGGAGAGACAGTTGTGCCTATGTAGACATTTGTCTTGGATTTGTAATAAATGTAGGTTCTTTTCAGTAGTGCCAAGCACAACCTAACCTTCATCATGCTGAGCAGTATGCTGTTCCTAGGTTGCAGACTGAGAGGCAATGGCCAAAGCTGGTTTTCACTGGTTGCATTGACAAAACCAAGGATATCTTTTGTTGTGAAACCAAATTTAAAATACTTTGGAACTCTGTATACTTCAGTATGGAGATTATGAGTCCCAATGGAAGGGAAATGAGACATTCTAGCATTTAACTTTGTGTCTCCTATGGATCCTCACAGGCCTTCTTTTGCCTTTTAGGTAATCTGCTAGCTCCACCTTTTCTGTAATTACCCACATAGTTCCTTTTAAAATATTTTATGAGTTCTGCAGTACTTTTATTCTATGTGACTCTGTTTTTCATATAGATAATCTGCCTTTAATCATTTGGAGGAAGTGGTTCAAGTTTTTAAAAACATTCACAGGTTAGATTGAAATGATAAAGCTTCCCCCCCAAACATGTCATGGCACAAAAGCAGGCATAGTTGTTACGCTGCTTATTACTTGATGTGGCATAAGGCCTAGATGTGTGTTTTAATTTTAATATATTAAAACCTATTTTTCTGGGAGGTTTGTATACAAATACTGTGTTCTTTTTCAGTGAGAATCATAACAAGTTCAAATCACACTCGACAATTATCTCTATGTGTAATAGTTACTCCTTCCATCATGAAATGAAGAGATTCTCATCACATGAGCTACAGATGAGTGCATGTCCTTCTGGGGTACTCTATGATGGGGTCACAAGAGAGCAGTTTGATTTTATTGGACTGGTTTGTGCCCCAGGCTATCTTTTGTCATGAAGGGATCATTTATTGTTGTAATGTAAGTACAAATGGGCTTGTCCTCCTCATCTTGGATATTTTCTTAGCTGAATTTTGGTTGCTTTAATGAAGATAGAGTCAGGTATGGTGGCACTCCTTTTGGTACTTGTAATACCAAAACTGGGAGGCTGAGGCAGGAGGATGGCTGTGCATTCGAAGCTATTGGCCAGCATGAATTTCATGGTAAAACCCTGTCTCAAAAAAAAGACAAGAGAAGAGAAGAAGAAGAGTGAGAAGAGGAGAAGGAGGAAGGAAGAGAAGGAGGAGGAGGAAGAGGAGGAAGAAGAAGAAGAACAGGAACAGGAGGAGGAAGAAGAAGAGGAGGAGGAGGAGGAGAAAAATGGTAAGAGAGTTCTCAAGGAATTTGTGATCCCAGCCTCCCATGGATAATGTGAACTCATTATGCTTTGAGAGTCATACTTTTTGGTATAAGAAAACTGTAAAGCTCACATCAAACAAGGCCATGAAGGCCCTTTTTGTTGGCTGAGCTTCGGGGAGGATGTGCCGTCCCACACTTCCCAGCAGCCACCCCCACAGTTTACAGTACGCCAGCCCATAGGAATGTGGATTCCACGGCAGAGCCCATTGTGAATGTTTCTGAGTTGTTTAACATGTTTCTCGCAAACAGGACATGACATGTATGGTTTAAGGGAAAATAATGGCCTTGCCGCTCAGTGCCAGATCGTCTTCTGTCAAGAGAATCCTGGCAGTCCAAAGGGCTCTGGTGTGACATGGCCCACAGGCCAGGTCCTTAGGGGATCTGGACTTGACAGTGCTCCTCACAAGAAGGGTCTTAAATCAGGGGGCCTCAGGGGCTCGCCTCCCAGCTGCTTCCATGCTGCTTCCTTCTGAGTAAGGTTTGAGCCCTGGTGTCTGCTGCCACTGCCTCTGGTATTCTCTGCCATGAATGAAAAGGAAGATTTTCTTAGTTTTGGGGTTCCTGACCTAATGAGTTTACTGTTAAAACAATACAATACAAAACAAAACAACCAAGTTAATAGCAACAACAGAAATTCAGGATAAAAAAAAAATTCAGGGTAACTGAATAAGGGAGTTTCAGAACATGTGTTAGTGCTTTGAACTTTGTGGAATTTGGCCCTTTGATGATGTGTTTATATCACATACATAAAATGAAACTGAATTTCTATAATTTTTAGTGTTCTGCTCAGTGACATTAAGTTGCTGTCATTTAGATATTGAGGGTCTCCCAAAGACCTACCCATTGGAGCTTGGTTGCCAAAATGGCACTATTGGGAAATAGTAGACATTTAAGAAGGGGGGAACTACCTGGAGATCTTTTGTCATTAGGGCTGTGCCTTTGAACAAGACTTTGAGGCCCTGTCCCCCTCCTCCCACTCTCCTTTGCTTCCTGCATAAGGTGACCAGCTTCTACTCTGCCGTGATGTACTACCTCACCAAAAGCCCAAAGCAAGGACCAAGTAATTAGTTAATTGGATATCAAAAGCTGTGAACTGGGCGAGAGAGATGGCTCAGTAGAATAAGTGCCTCCCTAGCAAGCATAAGGGCCTGAGTTTGATCCCGGATTCTGCAAAAAAAAAAAAAAAAAAAAAAAACAAGCTGTGAAGTAAAATACACAATTTTCATTTCATGAGTTAATGACCTCTGGTCTTCTGCTATA
The DNA here is from genome assembly GCA_004027165.1 of Ctenomys sociabilis. Lineage (NCBI taxonomy): Eukaryota > Metazoa > Chordata > Mammalia > Rodentia > Ctenomyidae > Ctenomys > Ctenomys sociabilis. Next base: position 28,584 of record PVKA01002616.1, read on the forward strand.
GCAGTAGAAAGGAGATAAACACCTAAGTGCAATCACATTGTTGTGCAGCTGTCACGTCATTCATCTCTAGAACTCTTTTCAGCTTCTCTAACTGAACTCATACTAGTAGACTTTTGTTTTTTTAAAAATATATATATACAATTTTGTTATGGTCCATTCTAATGAAAGCAGGCCATTAATCTGGATTTTTTTAAATGTTACATTGGGGGATGTGTGAGATAGCTCAGTGGACTACAGCGCCTGTTTGGGCAAGGTTCAATACCTGGCACCTCGTGCTCTGGGCCCGCTGGCCAGAATCCCTTGTGCAGTGGTGCTGGGGAGACTGAAAGCAGGAGGATCGTGGCGAGTCTGAGCTGTGTAGTGAAACCCTGGAACAGCCAAATACACTAAAAATTATAAATAAAAATAAATAAATGTTAGATTGGCAGAAAAATTATGTACATGGATAGTTTCTTAAACCTCTGTGTGAGAAGTGAGGAACAACTATGTAAAAGCAAAGCTCTGGAGTAGTTACTTATGTGCCTCACAAATAAAAGCATGACCCTAACTCGATAAAGCTCTGGTGATCTTCAACTTTGTAGCTTGAACACACAACCTAGGAAACTTTTGCTATCCCTTTGAAATGCATCCTGTATCTTTTTTCCAATGTGTTCCTTCTAGTTTTGTGAGTCTTTGTATTTAAGTAAAAACAGAGGCAAAATGATTGATTGTAAGGAGAGGTGTAAAGTAGCATTATCTTGTGGAAAAAGTGTATAAAAAAGCAGCTGGATCATAGAAAACTCCTAGATCAAAACCCGGTCTCTGGCAGCCACAAAGGGGGCTGTTCCAGGTCAGCACCACCTGCTGTCCCGCCACCAGTGTGCCTATCGTGCTACAGACTCCCGTCACTGGCTTAAAAAATCATTATCTGGTACTTTTTCTTAGTGATTGAAACAAGGTTTCTAAGGCCAAAGCTTTTCCAAAAATGTGGCAGTCTCTAAATTTCAAAGTGTGTGTGCGGGGGGGGGGGGGTGTGGATTTTGAGTCTGGACTTCTGTCTCGCTCTCTATACTGTTTGATGGGATCCAGTCTTGCTGTGTCATTTATACTTGGAAGGCAGATACACATTCAAGGCAAACGCAGGCTAGGAGATGAGCAGGACTTCCTTTAAGCAGGGGGTAGAGAAGACCCAGCCCCATTTCACCTGCTCCCTCTGTTTTTCTTCCTTCTATAAAAATGAAACTCTAGAACGAAGATGACCAAGAGACTCTATTCTAAGTGCCACCTTGAATTCACTAATTAATATTCAGAATCCAGCTCTGTAGGAAAGCAGTCGGTGTGATCAATTCACAAAGTCTAACACAGTTCTGTGGAAGCTGCAATTGCACAAGTGACTCCTTAGCCTCTAGGCTTAACAGTGTGACAACCATTACAATAATGCTTGTTGATTACAACACTTAGATACTGCTAAGAGCATCTGAGACTGTAGATACTTGGAGAGAAAGATGAGCTCCTGAGTTCCTGAGTAAGAAACACAAGCTTACCCTGCATAAGTTCTGGGGAGATTGCTGTGATTTCTATGACTTCATCATCTAATCTATGAAATGAAGGAGTGATTACTCTTTCAGTTGTTGTAATGATAAAAGGAGTTAATATGCATTATTTACAATAGTGCTCAATATATAAATATTCAACCAGTGTTCGTATATGAGTTGAATAGCAGGCTCCAAAATGCATAACCATTTGGAATCTCAACATGTGCCCTTATTTGGAATAAGAATCTGTAGATGTAGTTAAGGTGTCTCAGATGAGATCATCTAGGATTAGGGTAGGCACTAAACAAATGAAAAGCTATCTAGGTGAGATAGAAAGAGAGAAGACAAAGGAACACTGGGGTGGAGGTCATGTGAAGGTGAAGATAGAGATTGTAGTGATACCCCTGTAAGTAAAGGAATGGTAAGGCTTTCTAGACATCCCTAGAAACAGGAAGAGAGCCATGTGTTGGCTCCAACCCCCAGAGGAAACTGACTCTTCTGACTTCTTAACTTTAGACTCTTGGCTTTCAGGACTATGAGAGGACAAACTTTTATATGAAGCTACTGTAGTGGTAATTGTTATGGCAGCCCCTGAGAGACTAATACATTTGACATCATTTGCTGTTGTATTTAAGGTAGGGATGATCAAATCCTTGGTTATCCAAAGATTTAGGTAGTCCCAGAACCTGCTGAGTTGGATAAGGTCAGCCAGAATGTCAGGGGGCCACAGATACTGTTGGCTCTGATAATGGTTAGTGACTTGCTTGGTGAACTCCTTTTTCCTGTCAACTCATCAGGCTCTCAAAGATCTAAATTTGAAATCATCAGGGTATACATAATGAGGTGGACAGTTGTTGAGATGAGAATGAAATGATTGGCTGTACAACAAACAGAGCGTCTTTTCTTGTATGGATTCCAGCTGTGGCAGAATCTGAGAGGAGTAGGAAATTGAATTCCAAAAAAAGTGAACTTTTTGACAATTTTAGAATATGCAAGGAGTAAAGAAGCCCAAACACAGATTCCCACACAGTGGCATTCTTCAGGGAATAGGAGCTGAGAAGCATTGTAGACCTAGAGGGAAGATGATACTAAGTTGGCTTAAAACAAATTGAAACGTTTATAACCTGAGAGTACACTGTCTACTTTCTTAGTTGGAACTAGACTTTTGGAAGCAGCACTGTCTGCATGCTCAAATCAGAAATCAGTTCAACTTCATATACAGTTGTGCAGAAGAGCAGGTCCACAGAGGGTAAGCATGATCCTGGTGTCAGAGAGGGAGCGAAGGCTGAGGTCTCAGATATGTCACAATAGTTTTAACCACATAGATCAGTGATATATGCACCATTAAGACCTTTTTGTAGAATAATGATGGACTGAAGTAGCAGAGAGCCTGGTGGCTAACATGTGCTCCATTACATACCCCATGCTTAAGGAATAAAAAAATGAAAAAAAAATCCTTCACTCACAAAAGTTCCCTCTTATAGTGAGGCCACAAAACTCTTAGGAGAATAGACTATTGACCAGGAAAGAGAATGATTTTGCTTTTGTCATGGCTTTCCAAATTGGGGATTAAGCAAGGGCTTCCCGGGGGAGAGTCAATTTGATGGGAATCTTGAAGAATAAGTAAAGCTTCCATAATGAGGGAAAGCAAGCTTTCACTTCTTTGGATTATGATCGTTGGCTTAGGATGCAAATGTGTGGTGAGCATAGAGAACAATGAATCAACCTAGGAGCACACAGTTATCATCAGTGCAGGGTAGGCAGGGCTGGGTATAGGAGAGATGAATCTGGAAGTGTGAGTTGGGACTAGCAAGCAGAAGGACCACAGGAAGGAACTGGGCCAGAAGGATTGATCTGGAACGTCACCAAAAGCATTATATGGTAGCAGAGTGGCTCTGTGATGAAAGCACAGAGGGGAACAGAATTCTGTTGGAAACATAGGGTTGAATTAAGAGTCTCTTTAGTGATCCTAGTGAGGGGTAATGGAGATAGAGCTGGAGGAGAGAATTAGGAAAGACAGGAGTGGCAGGACAACAGCACAGAGAAAGTGCAAAATGCTTAGTGTTGAGAGAGAGTCAGATTAATAGAATCTGGAACCAGATTGTCTTTGCGGGAAAGGCAGAAGAATGAGTAGACGACAGCTTAATGTTTTTAACTGGGGTCAGTATGATTTCATACAGACAAACACCAAGTGAGTCTCCATTTTTTTCAGTCATTTAATTGTGTTATTTTTGGTTATGTTTTTGTTTTTCAATGTGAATATATCGTTCTTAGTAGTTATAAAAATAAAGCATTCTTATTGTAGTATCAATCATTCAGAAGCATGTGAACAATGTAATTTTCCTCGCACCACCATGTACAGATAGCCTTGGTTACCATTTTAGTAGATGAAACTTCTTTGCACCCTCACTCTTCCCTTTCTGCCACATTGTTGTCCTTCCTCTCTTTACCTCTGTGTGTATATAATTTGTGTGAAAATGGTTAAACGGCACCTGCTACTGTGTAGCCAGCTTGGTTCCTTAGCATGTTATTAATCCCAGTGTACCAAACTGAGGGTGAATACATCTCATTTTTATTAACTGCAGAGGATTCTTTTTATCTCTGATGTTGTGATATATTTACTCCCGTGAATCAGTGTTGAGTTTTTCTACAGGTCCTACAGTTAGAAATCATATATTTTTGAACATTTGCCTTCTAAATAATTTTAGCAGCAGTGAATTTTGACAAATTTTAAGATCTTTTTGACTTGAAAGAACCCTTCCCACTAAAAATGAAGGGAAACCTTTTTCCTTTCCTTCCTCTCGCATTCCCTCCACTTCTTTTCCCTTTCCTCCCCTTTCACTTCCCCTCTTTTCCTTTCATCTCCCCTTCCTTGTAGCAGAAAAACATTTTCAGATTTGTTGTCCACTTATATTTTTTGTTTCTTTGTGAATAGCCTCTTTCTTCCCTGTGCCCTTTTTGTCTGACAGGGCATCTGTAAGTAGATAAATCTATTTGTATATTAAAGGTGTGCTCTAAACACTGAGAATATGTGTTTGTGTTTGCCACTTAAGTAGTTATGTTTTAGCACCTATCATTTTTTTATGGTTCTAGGGATTACACTCAGAACCCTGCACTTGCTAGGCACTTATTCTACTGATCTATTTCCCCAATCCTGTGTTTTTTGTTTTATTTGTTTGTTTTGCATGTATCAATCTTTTCTTTGTGGTTTCTGGTTCTCAGGTTGTGCCTAAAAAGAAAGATCTTCCTTTCCTTTCCTTTCCTTTCCTTTCCTTTCCTTTCCTTTCCTTTCCTTTCCTTTCCTTTCCTTTCCTTTCCTTTCCTTTCCTTTCCTTTCCTTTCCTTTCTTTTCCTTTCCTTTCCTTTCTTTTCCTTTCCTTTCCTTTCCTTTCTTCTGCTTGCTTGCTTGCTTGCTTTCTTTTCTCCTCAAAAACCAGGTTAATTGTGAAGCAGTCCCTCCAGGGCTTGCTAGGTTGCCTGCTGCCTCTCACCCTGTAGACCACACAGGCTTTCTGCTGAGCTTCCTGGATGGGAGAGAGTAGCATTAGGGGCTTTGACTGGCTTGAAGGAGAAGTCTATCATTTATCTGAAATCCCTCTTCCTGCTAGGTCTTGAAATCAGAACCAGTGATAGGTGGGGAAGGGATTCACTTAAGTCCTTAAGAGGTCATTTCCAATTCATAGGCTACCCTACTGCCTCAGAGTTTCCTCCTTCCTTTCTGGCTACAGAGTGGCATTCCATGACATTGTATTTGTGCTTCACACCAAAGTGGAGCTTGAACCTTAGCTTTCTGCTCTAGTTGAACAGCATTGATGTAGGTGATCACCACAGTCAAAAATTAAACTGGTTACATACATGTCTAGGTATGTAAGTAGGATGGTTTGGGCAACTGTACTGTGCACTCTGCTGGTCTAGGTAAAGGAGCAGTTAATGCTTTGTTTCATCTCCTTTTTCTCAATTATTTCTCCTTTTTGTCTTCTTTATTTCTTATACATTTTTGTTTCTTCTTCCAATTTTAGGTACTTATATCTGGTAATATGAATAACTGGTTGGAAGACAATACTATGTATTACAATAAATACTGTGAAGGTCATATTACTTTGTTAAGTGAAATTCTGTATTACTTGTAATGTTTTCAGTTTTAATTATACTTTGTACTCTCTTAAAAATTTAAAAAATGTTAAGCTGTGCTTCTCTGAATTACACTGCCCCTGTTCCTCTATACACAGAGAGCTTTTCAAATCCAGCATTAGAGATTAAAATGAGTGGACCGTGTTTCTCCATAGATGATCTAGAGAAAAATAAATAAGTAATGATCTTTTGAAATTCATTATTAAAATGTGAATTCTATATCATATGGCAAGGTCAAAGGGTAACATTGTTATTTTAAAGTCATTGCTGCTGAAGTTTTATATTGTTACTGTTACATCAGAATGTGGCTAGAAGACTTTTCTAAGCAGTTTTGCTCTTCTATTTTTGCCTGTTATCTACAGTGTTTCTTTTTGGCCTCTAATATAATATCCATTGCATAGGTATATTGATAATAGTTTTTAGTGTCTATGCTATAGACAGAGATAAGCAACAGTGTTTCAGTATTAAAGCAATTACACTTTGGATTCAGACATTCCTTTACATTTTTAAACAATTGAGATACAGCATGCATGTATGAAATTATACAAATAATATGACTCCAGCTTTGTAAGTGTTCACAAATTTAACATACCTAGATCAAAAATCAGCATTAAACTTTAAAAAGAGGAATAGCTTGGGTTCTCTAGAATGTGACCCTCATTATTTTCTCAAAGGTAATCATTATTATGATTTCTAACTCTGTAGATTAATTTTACCTGGTTTTGAACTATCAGTGGCATAATATATACTCTCTTTATTTTTCCACAGCATTATGTTTATGAAATTCATTCAAATAGCTGTGTGTAGTATAGTCAATTTTATCTCAGTGTTGCGGAGTATTCTGTTATTGCTCACAAGTATACTGTGTTGATTTTTATTTTCCTTAGGTGATTTAGATTTTTTGATTTAAGAACTATTATGAATAATGCTGCTCTGATGTTTTGCTGATTCTATTTTAATGAGCACATGCACATATTTCTGCTGCATCTACACCCAGGAGCAGAAAAGCATGTGTAGACTACATGTCCAGCCTTTCCAGAGTGATAGTAGAAAGTATGTGCTACATTTTGCATGAAACTAGACCTTCATCCTATGCATGTTTATACTTCTGTGGGAAATTTTTAGTTTTTAATATTATTGAAAGGAATTGAAAAAATGTTCATTTTCTTTGGCATGGTTTCCATTGTGTGCTTTTGTCTGAGAACTCACAAGTTATTCTATGGGTAATAGGATCTGAAGTAAATTGGGTGTAAATGCACAATCCTTGCCTCATTCCAATTTATGAGGCCCAGCAGAAAACATTTGTTACCTTATATTTTTGTAGTACTTCATTGTGATATAACAGAGCTCCAAGCTTTAAGAAAAGATATTTAGAGGGAGAAACTAATATCCAGTGTGATTTTGGTGTAGCAACTAAAGTCTCTGCAAGCAGAGGAGCTAAGAGGTTTGCCAAGACGTTGTGGGGCTCAGTTTTACAGTGTGTTGGGAGCATGCGAGAAGTTGTGCTTTTCATCAGAAAGTGTTTCTCACAAACAATCCACATTGAGAGTGAAATATTTCAAACCTTTGATAGAAGCTGCAAGGGAAAATTGAACTGGCTCAGCAACTTGACCATAGTTCTTTGAGTTTCTAAATCTATGACAATAAATCACACATTGATATCTTTAAATTTATGTCATCTGGTGATGGGAAGTGTTTCAAAAGAATTCGATGCAATGAAATATATTTCTGTTTTTCATCAACATAATTCAGTATTATTATTTTAATTATTAATGATGTAGAAACTAGTATTTTAATTGGAACCTTAATCAGGCTGCTATCAGAGATGCTAGAGACTCGTGGTTCACAGAAGATAGTTTGTGTCTTCCCTCAGCGCCTATGTGGGCCACAGAGCACTGATTTGCTGGCTTGTCAGTGGTGGGGACCCAGCCTCTTTTTATCAAATTGTTCTGCCACCCTCAGTGCAAGACAGTTTCCTCCACATAACTTATCCCTTGAGCCTTAGCTTTCTGCTCTAGTTGAACAGCATTGATGTAGGTGATCACCACAGTCAAAAATTAAACTGGTTACATACATGTCTAGGTATGTAAGTAGGATGGTTTGGGCAACTGTACTGTACACTCTGCTGGTCTAGGTAAAGGAGCAGTTAATGCTTTGTTTCATCTCCTTTTTCTCAATTATTTCTCCTTTTTGTCTTCTTTATTTCTTATACATTTTTGTTTCTTCTTCCAATTTTAGGTACTTATATCTGGTAATATGAATAACTGAAACAAGGAATTCACTAGAACATAGTCCCTTCCTTTAAAGTTGTAGCCTGGGTGCTGTGTATGTTACTGCTGTGTTCATTTCCTGGTGGACACTTAGTCCCTAGGCCTCTTCTAGTTATAGGAAGGCTGGAAAATGCTTTGCTTAGCCAAGTTCCATGGGCCAACTAAATATGTATAATTATGGAAGGAAAAAAAATGGATATAGGAGAACAAGCTCTACCAGTGTGGATTCTGAGACTTTACAGGTATTTTTATGATGTATCTTTATTTATGGATTCTAATCTATCCACCATTTCTCTTAAACTTCATATCTTTCTTATTTTCCTTCTTGGTTAGAATTCATTTCAGAAAGATTCTGTACTCACTTTTGATCTACTGACCATAAAACAGGTAGACAAGCCAGGTATGGTGGCGCACACCTGTAATCCCAGCACTCAGGAAGCTGAGGCAGAAGAATTGCCACAAATTCAAGGCTGGCCTAGGCTACGTATGGAGTTCAAGATCAACCTGGATTTTAGGGTGTCTGTACCAAAATAAGCAAACAGACAAATTAAGACAAGCAAACAACAATAATAATAAAAATCCCAGGTGGACAGCAAACCCTTCAGTCTTGTTTTAGTTGTTAATTCTTAATCTAAGATAAAAATTTTTGTTTTTTATTCTGTCTAGTTGTGAATTTCTAGAAGATAATTGAGATAGTTCTGGAATCTTGAGCCCACATACCCCTGATAAAGTTGACCTAAAATATTTCCATTCTAATTCCTAGCAACCTATATTTAACCAGAGTACTTGTCAGTATGTGTTAGACAGGGAAATAATAGTTATCAGTCTCCAGTGAATTATAAAAGAAAATCATTAGTTAACTTTGCGATAGCAAGAGTGCCGGACAGCTGAATAGCAGAGCTGCTCTATTCTTCAATAGGGCTGGGAGCTTGGAATGCATTGTGTTCAGAGACAAGGAGGGCTGAGTATTCATCACTCTTCCTGGAATAGGACACCCCTGTTTCTTTGTAAGCTTGTCTCAGCTCATCTACAGCCCTTCAGCACTTTGAAGCCTCTTGTGGTTGTCTTCAAGAGCATAATTTTTAGACAGGCAGATTCTGAACTTTCTTTTGGAGAGACACAAGGCATGCATCTCTGGAATTAGCCAACCCAAGTTTGACTTCCAATCTCACTACTATTCAGAGTTGTGACTTTAGGCAAGTTTCTTAATGCCCTTTTGAATTTTTGGTTCCAGGAACCAGTCCAGGGCATTGTACATATGAGGCATGTACTCTACCATCTAGCTATGTTCCCCTTCCCTGTATTCCTCATCCATTTTTTTAATATGAAAAAATTCTGTGAGACCTTGAATTAACTCACTTCATTCATGCTAAGGTTCTTACTAGAAACCCAGAGAAGGATACATCTGAGCCTCATCTATACTGAATATGAAGGCCAGAAATACGCATTTAATTTGCAGAGGTATGGTCATTCTCTATTAGCTGATAAGTTTCTGGCAGATATTTTAAAGAGAATGCAATACAGTGAAGCAATTAGTAACTTGTTCTCTGAATTTATTCCCAGGATAGATCCTTATATCCATGTGCTGCCTCTGAATTTCAGTGTTTTTGGGGTGACAGTGGTATCAAATCCATTGACTGTTAGAATCCTACCCCAGCATGGACTTTGGATAAATGATTGAATTTCTCTGTATTACCCTTTAAAAGAAAATATAATGATTTGTATCATCTTTTATTTTCAAAGGAATTAAGTGATATAACATATGAAAAGCATTTAGTGAAGCACCTGGAACATAGAAATGCTCAGCAAAACATAGCTGCTATATTGTAGTGATTGTTACCAGAATCTTTAAAACTTGCATTGTATTGAAAACTAGTAAGTGTAATGACTTTATTTAGGCATAATGGACATATAACAATCTATATTTAATTCGTACACCTTGGTACATTTTGACATATGGATACATGTGTAAAACAGTCAAGATGATGAACATAGTCATTACTCTCCCAAATTTCCCAGTATGCAGCACTTCTACTTTTCCATCCTTACTCCCAGATAGGTTCTTATATTCTAGTTTATATCAGTGTGCTCTGAATGAGGTTATAATTTTTTAGTGAATGGAATCATACAGTATGTACTCTTTTTTGGACTTTGCTTATTTCCACTCAACCAAGTTATATGAATTGATCAGTCCCTGCTTACTTATTAGCATGTCACCAATATTGGCATTATATTTATCCATTCATCTGTTGTTACATATTTCTAGTATTTCTAGTTTGGGGTTTTTATGATTAGAAATACTATATTAATATTCAAATTTTATTTTTAAGAAATTGTTTACTTTTGTCCAGAGTGTGTGTACTATTTTGTTTTCTTCACCTCAGTGTATAAGAATTCTTATTTCTCCAAATCCTTACCAACATTTTGTATGGTCAGACTTTGGAACTTAGCCATCGAATTGATATAATTGTAGTTTTAGTTCACGCCTCTATAAAACCTAATGAGCTTTAACATCTTCTCATGTGCTTATGTTTAGATATTCTTTCCATTTTGTATCAGGTTTTCTTATTTTTGGCTTTAGAGAGTTCCTTATATATTCTGTATTTGATTGGTTATTGCATGTTTGATTTACAAGGATTTTCTTCTGGTGTAAGAATTGCTTCATTTATTTTGAAGCTTTTTGACACCAGAGCACAGGTGTTTAGGATTATTACATCCTTTTGGTTAAATGATTACTTTGTCGTTGTGGAATGATCATCTTAACCTTTGTAATACTTTCTGTTCTGAAATCAACTCTTCTTTTGATTTAGTATTAGCTTATCTTTTCCCAACTTTTCATATTTTTTTGTGTCTTTACACTTGTAGTGTCTTACTGGTGGGTAGCATATTTTTGATTCTTGCTTTTTATAACCAATATTAGAATCTCAGCCTTTTCTTTGGAGGTTATTAGGCCAAATATATTTAATGTGATTCTTTACTATAGTCAAGTTTAAACATATCATCTTACTGTTTGTTTTCCCTCTCTCCCATCTTTTCTCTAGTACCTCATTTTGTTGTCCTTTTAAGGATTAAATATTTTTAATTCAGTTTTTTTTTGTCAGTTTTTATGCTATAGCTCTTGGTTTTATTATTTGGTGGTTGCTTTAAGATTTGTAGTATGTGTCTCTAACTCACCATAGTCTAACTTCAATTGATATTATATTATTCCATGTGTAATGTATGAATCTTACCATATTATGTATTTTTCCTTTTGGTTTTTGTGTCTTTGTTGTAATCCATTTACTTTCTATTTTTATTATAAAGGCTACACTATATTTTTTTAATATTTGCTTTAGGTGGGTAATTACTATTTTTTCTTTTTTTTTATTTTTATGGAAGGGTCTACAGGGTGTTCAGGTCTCAGTACTAGACTGGACTCGTAGCGATTCTCTTGTTTACAGGCTTGCCTTCCCCACCATGCCCTGTCTCAATCGCAGTCTCAGCATGCCCCAGGGGACACAGCCAACAATGTTTAATTATTGCTATGGTTTGTATCTAGATGCTCCCCCAAAGCCTCAGGTAGTCAGGGGATGGTTTCAAGAGTTCGTGGTAGATTCAGGATGCAAAGCTAGGATTACAGGTGTGTGCTGTACACCCGCCCTGGGATGGACGGCTTGAACACAGTCTAAGGAAGGGGAAGAGGCTTGCTCTCTGGTGCTGCTGCTGCTCCCTTGGTGCTCGTGCTGTTTCACTGTCTCCCACTACCGTTGACCATTAGCCTCTGCCTTGCACCACTGTATCCTTAAGCCAGCTGATTAGGGTCTGAAATCTCCACAAACTGTGAGCTAAATAAACTGTGCCTTCCTTAATTTGGGGTGTCAGGCATTTTATCAGCAATGAGAAAAAAAAGTAACTGAGACTATTATCTTTTTTTTTTCTTTTTTCTTTTTTGGTGGAACCAGGGATTGAGCTTAGGTCTTTGCGCTTGCCAGGGAAGTGCTTATTCCACTGAGCCATCTCCCTTGCCCCTGAGACAATTATCTTTCAGAAAAATTAAGTAAAAAGTTTTATAATCACCGATGTAATTTTTAAACTTTGGAGTTTTTTTGGTGGATCAAAATCTAGTATTATATCTTTTGTATTTGAAAATTTTAACATTTTGTGTTACAATTTTCACTGCTGGTGATAAATTACATGAATTTTTGTTATCTGATTAAATCCTTATTTCACTTTCAGTTTGAAGATTTTTTTCAGATAACATATATATATATATATATATATATTTTTTTTTTTTTTTTTTTTTTTTTCCTTTTGAGACATGGTCTCTCTATGCAGTTTGGGATGTCTTTGTGCTCACTTTTATAGCTCCCAGGCTGCTCTTGAAACTCATGGCAGTCCTTTTGTCTTCTTGTTTGAACCTCTCAGAGTGCTGGGATTACAGGTGTGTACCACCACACCTGATTCTGAACAAAATTCTATGTTGGCTGATCACCTCTACTTCTTCAAAATGTTGCCCTACTGTGTTCTGCTTTTTATTGTTTCTGATGAAAAATCTGCTGTCATCTTTATCTTTGTTATTTGGTAAGTAATGGATCTGTTTTCCTCTGGCAAAATACTTTTGACATTTTTCAGTATCACTGATTCTAAGTGATTTGTTTATATCTTTTTTCTGTTGTTGTTCAGTGGTATCATTTAATAAGTTCCTTAGGTTATTTCTGTTCGAGTTTTTAGTATTTTTTTTCCAAGAAATTAATTTGTAGTTTATTTCATTGGTGTTTCCAGATTGACAGAAGTAAGATTATAGTCCCCTAGTCATATTTTGTGATTTCTTCTGATGCTGCTCTCTTTATTACTGATGTAATTTGTGTCTTCTAGTTTTTTCATGGTATAACTGGGAGTTAATCAACTTTAGTGATCTTTTCAAAGAATAAACCTTTTCGTATTTTTTTTTTTTCTAATATGAACTTTGAATGTTGGGTAGTTTAGACTTTTGGCCCTGCTATCATCCTTAGGAACTTTTTTTTTCTTTATCTCAGCGGGGCAGAAATTCAAAATTTCTTCAGAAGTTTTAGTTGTGTAGGTAGTTGCTGGTACATAGGATTCTCAGAATGTTGCTTTTGTAGTTTTCCCAATATATTTATCTGTAATCAGCAAGAGAGGTAAGTTACCTCGTCTATTGCTTCTTAGGCACCAGTGGAAGTTTTGGGGCATCATACAGGGTGAATGTTCCCTGCCATGATATGGCTTTCCCTGTGTTCTTTAAAAATTCATCTCAACATAGGTATTTCCTGCCCCTCAGGGCTTAAGTAGTTTTTCCAAGTACTTTTAGTTGGCAGCACAATAATGACCTGAGATGCGTGTTTAAAAAGGCTGAGAGATTTGCAACTGCTTTTAGTCCTCTTGGTCACAGTGATAGATGCCCTGCATACACACAAAGTTGTATAGCTTCTCAGTGTTGATTCTGAATGGAACAGGTTTGCAAACACCACAAATGACAGTCTTTTGGGAGAAGCTTCACACTTGTCCTGGATTTCCAAACTTACTGTTTGTAGGAATTCTTATACCTGGTCTACAAGTCATGTACTTCTAATTCTTGGCATTTTCTTAAACTCAACTCTGGTATTTCTCATAGTAGGATATGAAGACATACCAATTTCATAGGATCCTAGTAACCATGGAAGAGGTTAAGATCATGGTTTTAGGGAGAACTTCAGATCATTAAACGAGAAATAGATACTGATAAAGTAACAACTTGTTAGGTAACTTGACAGAAAATTTTGATAGTTACTATTCAATAAGTGCCTTTACCCACCTGTGCATCTGAAGAATTAAATGTAGCGTTTGTAGAAGCAAGCTAGGGATTGATTTTGACCATGTAGTTTGCATTTCCTCTCCCTGTCTTAACTCTCTCCCTCTCTTCCTCTTTCTTTTCCTCCTCTCCCTTTTCCTCTGGTTCCCTCCTTTCCCTCTCCTATTCTTTTCTTTTCTCACATTGAGGAAATGAATAAATACATTGGAAGAAAGCCAAGAATCACATATCACACACAGAAATACAGAACAAATGCTTAGCATTCAAGAGGGGATTGTTGCAGAGGAATCAAAACAATTAGACTTTGTTACTTCCTTTTGTTAAGGTGGTCTCCTGGGGTCGTCACGAATGTAAAGGAGGGCCTTGTCAGTAACAAAAGCAAAGCTGTTGTTAAAATGAACCGGGCTGAGCTCGGCCCTGTGGTCTCCCTCCAGCAGTTCTGTGGTGATAGCCACTGGCCCCTGGGAGAGGAGAGCAGAGAAGTCGGACCCCTTCCCAGAGCAGCGTGTGACCCACCAGTCCCTCCATTTGGAAGCTATTTTAAATTGTTGTAGAGCTATCCAACTAGTCATACATAAAGTAAGAAATAAGTACTTTGCTAAATAAATAAATGCAAACACTTTTTACAGAATAAACACAGTAGTAAGAACTAAGTAGAAATTGGGAATCTTAGACTTGCTAAACTACCATGAGTTGAGACTCCCTGGGTCACAGTTTTAGCCTTTTGTAAGACACAGCACAGAATAACCAGTTAGATTATTGAACTTCATCTCACAACAACCTGTAATACATAGCATTAATATTCTTTTTTATTTCTGGGTAAAGAATTAAAGCTTAGGAAAATTACCTGATTTGTCAAAGTCAGGTAGTTAATGGTTGACATTAGTATATTCCGACTCTGGGTTCTTAGAGACTCTGGAGAATTATGACTACCAGTAAAAAAACTCAACTGAATCCTTAGTTCTTGGTGTGGTAGTGGCTTCAGTAAGCACAGTACTCACAGTCATTTTAAGGAATTCCCTTGCTACATGAATTAAACAGTTCTGAATTGATTACTACTGCCTGTTGTGGCCAATTGACCAGTACCTGCTGTCCACACCCTGTCCTAGGGGTACTTCTTCCTTTGTAGTTGGCTGATGTTGCTTCAGTATAAAGTATCTTGGGTTACTGCTTGCAACTACTTCATGCAAGGGACCATGTGTAGTTTTGTGGTTTCTGTAGAAATCCTTCCTCCTACTTGCCTGCCTCTCTTCCTTCTTTCTTCCTATTTGGTTTAGTTTTAGTTACTTTTCCTGCAATTACCCCAGAAGAGGACATGCTCAGAGTTCAATGCTATAGAAGAATGGTAGAGATGAAGTAACATTATATGTAATAATAATTAAAACAAAAATGACAAACATGATAATTATACTAGCCTAGAAAATAATTTCTATTATTATACACTAACTTCAGGACTTTGTAATATTGTCATAGACTAAGCATTCATTTTCCAGAGAAGAGAAAAATTTCTTTTGAGATATGAAAAATTATCACAGGACTTACAGAATAATTGTACATTGGTAATGATCCTAATTTATAAAAATTTCAGAAAGGACTATGCCAGTTGAAAAAAACAATAGCATCTCAAATAATAATTGTTAGACTGAGCTAGGTGGTGTATCTAGGCTGTACAAGATCCAGTACTGCTTCTAACCCTCACCACAGAAGATAATTATTAGCATTTTTTGAGACAGACATTTGTGCTCTGGAGAACAGTGATATGCTGAATTAATCAGAGATATATACACACAGACATGCACACACTTTCCTGAAAGTCTAGAAAATGTATATTTATATCCTACCCTTAGAAGTTCAGAACTTAACCATGTAGAAAAAGAAATCCATTAAAATTTATGTTGTATTTTCCAATTACTCTGCCCATAATACCATTTTTCTCACTAACAATTATTAAAATCCTGAGAAGCCATCACCATGGTTTGGAAATCCTGACCTCAGTTCTGCATGGACGGTGGGGCAGAGGAGTAGCTTCAGGAGTAGCTTTTTCTCTGCATCTTCATGCATCTCACATTGTAGTGATAACAGCTAAGCAGTCCTGCTCACAGCTTGAAATGAGGACAGAAAGTTGAGCTCTAGGCTCTCTCTCCTTGGTAATCCCTGAGTAAAATCCTTTATCAACTATGGATCTATTTAAGAAAGTAAAAGTTACTAAAATTAAGTCATTATAAAAAAAACTGATGATTAAGCCCAAGATCTCCATCTAATGGTAAATCATCCTAAAATGGTTATGATTAAAGGGGAGAGACAATTATTTATCTAGAACAGAGAGCAAATAAAAAGTGAATGAACATGCGCTATAATTGCAAGGAGACAATCTAAACATTTATCTCATTAACTAATCACGTTTAGGCAAGAAAAGCCTTGCTGTGCCCATTTGATGTTCATTTAAAATTAGAGAGGCCCACTGGGTAAGCCAGTGCTTCTTAAATTTTATTGTACATCTGAATGAAATACAGGCTTATAAAAAATGTAGGGCTCCAAAATGTACTGAGATTTTGATTAGCGGGTACAGGTTGAGACCCAGGAATCCATATTTTTACAACACTTTGAGAAGTAGGGGTGTAAACCATGTGATACTATTAGAAGTGATAAAGTTCTGTGAGACCCCTCAGAATCCTCAACCTAAAAAATCCTTCCAGCCAGATTGATTTTTGGCAAGATGTCAAAAATTGTGTAAATGCAGAAACACACTGCTCTTTTTTTTCTTGTTTATATAGTTCAGTTTTTGCTCCAATAACCAACACAAGGAAAATCAAATTAATAGGAGTCCCTACTCCCACATGACCATTCTGACACTGACAGCCATAGAAGGTTGTCTATCTTATTCTTCTGGCTTCCAGTACAACTTACATGTCATATCCAGGTGTTAGAAGGTGATAGAGCCTGTAAAATCATGAATGTGGCTAAATTAGGCCCTCTCCAATGCATATTTGAAGTCCTAACTTCTAGTACCTAAGAATATGACTGTGTTTGAAGATCAGGCCTTAAAGAGGTAGGTTAAAATGGGTCCCTTAGAGTGGGGCCAATCTGACTGATGTTCTCACAAGAAGAGCAAGTTTGGATATACCAAAAGAATAGGGGTATATGTACACAGAGAAAATGTCAGCGTAGGAGGTGTACATCTATAAGCCAAAGAGAAACCTCATAAAAAACAAACCTGTTTGGCCAGGGAGATGGCTCAGTGAGATAAACACTTCCCTGGCAAGCACAAGGGCCTGAGTTCAATCCCGGTTCTGCAACAAAACAAAACAGAACAAAACAAAAAACAAACCTGCTAACACCGTGGACTTAAACTTCTAGCCTCCAGAAATGTGAAAATTTTGTTGTTTTTGTTTGAGCCTCTTGGCTGTGATATTTTGTTATGGTAGCATGAGCAGATGATAACAAATGAGGACTTGAGGACAGCCTTGGAAGTGGTTCTCATCATTTTCATTCATGCTTCCTTAAACAGAAATCCATCACATGGATTCCTAAGCAGTGTGGTCTGGGAAGTAACACCTAGCTGCATACCAGGAAGAAGATAAAGTGGGTTTAGTAAGTAGCTTGGTGTATAGTGTGTCACTCCTTTTGCCTCTTGTTTTTGATTGGAGATCTTCTGTGTGGGTCTAGAGGAAGCTTCTCTGTCAGTAGATCCCTTCTCCAGTGCTCTCAGACCCATTCCTTTGGCAGGAGGGCAGTGGATGAGTATAAACAAAGGCAAAGGAAGGTGACCACAGAGTGTCAGACAGCTCCTGGTTCCTGTGCTTTGAACCAACTCCTGGATGCTAGAAGGGAGGAAAGGCAGAAAAAAGGAAGACAGATACATGGAACTGAGAAGGGTGAGAGGAACAACCAGATGCACTGTCCAAAACCCAAAATTGAAGAATCATTTCAAAGCCGTTTCTTGCAATGCTGTGAAGTAAGTTTTCTTACTTTGTTTTAAAGCTAATACACATGTAAAATATCTACAGAAATATGTCAATTTGGAGAATTTTATACAAACAGCTGACTCATGAAACTAGAATTCAAATTATGATGTAGAAGACCAGCCCTATAGTAGCTTCATCTTACACATTTCTCCTTACCACACCTCCAGGGAGAATCTCTCTCCAGACCTCTTTCTGACCCTATAGATCAGGTTTGCCTATTGAACTTTGGGCAGATGATACTAGATCCTATTTTATGTACTGCTTTGAGTCTGGTTTCTTTGATTCAGCATTATCTTTATGAGATTCATTCTTTTTCTGTGTATCTATTAGTTCATATTATTGTGTAGCATTTCACTGTACATCATCTTTCCTTTATATGATCCCCTCTTGATAGACATTTGGGTTGATATTAGTTTGAGGCTATTATAAGTAGTAGTGCTTCTTGATAGCCCATAAGGAATTATTTGCAATTTTAGTAGGTATTTCAAGGTAGTGTCCATAGTGGTTGGACTAAGCATTCATTTTTTATTTAGTTTCTTCAGCCCTTTCTTTGCCGTCCCTTTCTTAATCTATGTTTCCTGCCTTTGAACTTCCTTTATGTCCTCTTCATCAATATTTGCTTATTATTTGTCTCATTCACTTAGGTGTTTAATTCTAAATAAAAATCAGTTTCAAAGTAGGTTATGAATTATTCTACAAGTTAGTACATGGTAGTTGATAGAAACTCAACCTCCAATAGCTCGAGGGAATTAGTCTTCATAATGGAGAGGAAGTAGAAGGGGTCCAGTGGTCAAAGGGTCGTACGAGTTCTGTCTTGCTTGTCATTCATCATTCTACATATTGACAATATTCTTCTCATATGGTAAGGCCAAGTTTTCTCTGTGTGGTTGCCTAATAGCTCCAAATTCCTTCCCCCTCTATTTGTACCCATTGGGGTTACAGATATGTCTCTGAGCCACTCACTTGTTGTGGGGCTCAGTAGAAGGAGGAACATGCACTGTAAGTGGTCCAGACTGAGTAAGTACCCACCCCAAGGTGAGGAGGAAAGGAACATAGGTGCTTCTCAAGATGTTTACTGGCAAGGCGCAGTGTAAAGGATACCAGGCCAAACACAAACAACAGTGTCCACCATGCGGGCAGACTACCTCCTCCCTCTGGAATTTTCAAAGGACATTACATGTGTTGCAGCTTGAATGATGGGAATATAAGATCCAGGAACAAATGAACTCTCTGAGGTCACTTGATTATTAGGATGGGTGACTGCCCATCACCAGCTTTCTCGTGAGACCAGCTCCATTACAGTAGACATAAAGTGTCTCACTAAAGTAGCCCTGGTTTGGTATTTCTTTTTTTTTTTTTTTTTTTTTTTTTGGCAGAACCAGGGATTGAACTCAGGCCCTTGCGCTTGCCAGGGAAGCACTTATTCCACTGAGCCATCTCCCCGGCCCCAGTAGCCCTGGTTTGGATCTACTAACTCTGCTCAAAGAGAGCAAATGATTCCTTTAAATCCTTTCTATTGGAATGAAAAGCAATGCACAAAGTCACTAATGAGGTACCTGATCCTGCCCTCATCAATGTACTAAGGTGATCCTGGCCTAGCTATGTCTGATTGGTCAATTAAAGGGCAACAGGGCCTACTACGGCAGTTTTGGGCAGTACAGTGAATACTAAAAATCCCTAAGAGTCAAGAACAGTATAGCTGATGATTACAGTAAGTGATGAAGATGAAGCAAACAAATGGGGGGGGGGCGAGACCCTGCTTTTGTTGCTATCCGTAGTAAACAGGATAATTTAGCAGGTGTAATAGGTCTCAGCTGTAAAGGACTGAATTTAAGATGATGTTGTAACAGCAAAAATTTCAGAAACAGGCCTCAAGTGTTGATTGATCTTAAATTCTTTGTGGAGTAAGTGGAGCTCTTAAAAGGAAATTAATTTAGATGACTGTCAACATGCCAAGATCCCAGTTTCTTAGATAATTAACACAATGCCAAGTTCAAAATCTCTTGGATGACTGCACTATTCCAAGTTCAAATATCAGGACACTTTAAAATGCATTCTTGCAAGGCTTTCATAAATGAGTAGAGTAAATGTCCAGCTATTTAATGAAATCTGTAAAGCAAAGGAGACGTTTACAGTGGAAATATCCTTAACACTTTTAGAAAGAGAAAATATGGTTGAAGTTTTAAGTGGGGTCCTAGGAGACATCAAAGGAAACCTCAGTTCAAACCACCTCCATGTGCACACTGGAGGCATGATCCGAGCCCATCAGAATGCATAATTTTTTTTTTTTTTTTTTGTATTTTAGCGAAGGGTCTACAGGGTGTTAAGAGTCTCACTTCTAGATCTGACTCATAGTGATCTGCCTGTTTACAGCCTCCCAAGAGCCAGGATTATAGGCACACATGACCATGCATAGTCTCAATTGCCATCTCAGTGCACCCCAGGGGGTGGGCCCGGCACGGCAGGTCCTGGGATCGAACCCCCAGCCCCTATGCGTGCTTTCAGGCACTTGAATTCACTGAGCTATTTGACTGGCCCAGAATGCACACATTTTCTCTCTGCTCTGCCATTTGCCAGCTATAGCTCCCTGCCAAGGTGTGAGACTTCTCTAAGCCCCAGTCTATGTCTGATGCTTGTCATGAAATGTTTCTCAGCAACAGATACTCTCCCTAAAGAGCTTTACCTAGTGTAAGATGCATTGAAATTCTGACTATATTTTAGCTTTTATTAGATGTACAGATATATTGATGTTCATAAGTTTAGAATGAGGCCAGAATGTTGGACCACATGAACCCTTCAGTATGCACGAGATCAGGTATCCTGATCATGGCCTTCAAGCTCATCAGGGAATGCTGGTTAGGTATCTTTTGGTCCTGGAGCTCTCTCAAATCTTCCCTTAGGAAGCATTATTGTTAATCATCTGTGTCCATCAGAGACCCTCATCCTGATAGTGGCTAAATGTGTAATTATGCTGTTAAAATATTGCTAAAAGATAGGAGATGAGTCAGTAAGGATATAGAGCAGTGGAACTTGTCTCAGAAGCACTTGGCTCCCTCACGTAAGTGGGCCAAACCCTGTGCCATGCATTGGAGGTACTGCCTGGAACTTGGCCGTTGTAAATTAGCCCTTTACAGACTGCAGCAACCAGTGAGATAGAGTCAGTTTGCATTTTTTTTTGCTGTGGGGAATAAATTTTGGCCAGCTAGTGTGATACCTGTCCATGCTGTTAAAGCAGGATGAGCACCAGAAGGTGACATGGGGATTGCTGCGGCACTCAGTTCCGACCCATGAGGGGTTGCCGTGAACACCTTGCATCAGGAAGGATTCATTTTCAGAAGCCAAGCTGATCATCAGTGACTCCTTTTGCCTTTTCCTTCACCTGTTTTCTAGCTCTTCCCTCTTTTCCTCCCTCACTCCCTTTGTACCTCTTGCCATTGTTCATGCTGTCTCCTTCCTTCCCTCTTCACTTGCGCCTTCCCTTCTCCTTCCTCACAGTAAGCAAGCAGCCAAGGTGATTTCTACATAGAAAACATTTACCTGGCCAATAGCTGCACCATTCTCCCTTATGTGGAAGCCAAACAGTGGTCTCATCATGGCACTCAGACAGCTTTCCTTGAATAATTAAATGGATGGGCAGCAAATGAACCATTTTGTGAGATCTGCCCTGCCAAGTGTGTCGTTAAATGCCTGTTTCCACTTTCTCATCTGAAAATGTTCTCATCTTGTGCAGCAAGGTAGCTAAGGGCCACAGCCAGCCCATGTGATGACTCTGAAATTTGGCTTATTATTTAAAAGCCATATGATCTTGGGTGAGTTACTTGACTTTTCTTTGCCTCAATGTATCTTCTTAAAAATGGACATATATTGGTTCTTTGAAGTGGTCTTTCCAAAGCATTAGTTGAACCCATACATACTTGCAGAATATTGTCAGACACAGTGAGGACTCAGTAAGTATAGATATTGAATTTTTGAATATTACATTAAGTACATGACCTCATGTGAAATAAGTAATGTGAAAATGCTTTATGGAAAACTTATAGCAGTGTTGAGAGAGAATTTTTTTTTCTCTTTTTTTTTTTGAGTTGCTTTTGTGATTGTATAAAAGGTTAATTCTATAGTTCTGGTCTGCTCCCAACCCAGAGCTAGTTTTCCTTGAAATCCTTAATGTCATCAGGCCAGAGGTTTTGCTCCCTTTGCCTCAGCGAATCCTGTGGTTCTTGTTCCATATTCCTTACTTGTTGCTGTAAGAATAAGAGAGTATCCCTCACTCCAGCCTCTCTCTGTGGGGCTCCACTTTTACATTCCAGATGCACACCTGACCTGAACTCCTGAGTGGCCAGCATCCTCTTTTGTTAGGCTTGATAGCCAGGCAGCAGCCTACAATAGGTGCTCTATTAGATAGGCTCTGGAATCATTACCACCTTGTGAGCACGATTATCCACTTGCCCCTAGGAATGGAGTGGAAATTGCTAATTGCACCTGCAAGAGGCTAATTGGGATTCCACTGCATGTGGTCAAAATGCACCTGCAAATGATTAACTTCAGACACCCAAATTGTGCCCACAAGAAAGGGAAGGAAGCCCTGGCTGAGATTCCAGCCCTTCCAAAATGGTTCATGTTTCTCAGGTTTGCACTTGGACTCTTTGAACATCCAAAGGGTTAGAGAAAGAGGTTTCTGTACACAGCTGTGGAATCCAGTACAGCATTCCAAACCAGCACATGTCTTTGCAGTCCTAATATCATCGTTATCCAATAAATGCTATCCCACAAAACTGGGCTCCAGAGCCTTTTCTTTCTCTTCTCTCCATGTGTGGTAGAGAATTTCCACTCACCACATGTCATTCTATTATATCTATATGGAATCTGCCAAAACAAATATTGTAGTCTCTTTATTTTTAGTTGGTATTGTGCAGGTCTTTCTCAGATTAAATAGTCAGAGGTCAAGAAAGTTGAGATGAACCATAGTTTTAAAACCATTGTGTGCTGCATGGAGTTATTTATATAGAGGGCTTTCATATAGAGAGTTGATTAAAAGCGGAGGATATTTGCTCAGCGGAGAGGAGAAAAATCATCATTATCTGATTTTACATGGAATTCAGTGGCTGCTAATCAAACCTGGGCCTGCATCTGGTTAAGACATATTTGGCACAAGCTTGTCACAAGTAGAGGTTTTGCCATGTCAAGGGGATCTTTCACTCAAAGCGGCGACCCATATTGGGCTGAACAAACACATGAGTTTCTAATCGAGAACAATAGTTTAACAAACCACTTCCCAGGCCATTGAAAGAAAGTATGTGCCCATGGCAGTTCTGGCACCAAAAGATGTTTATTTGAATGCATTTGCTTCCATCCAAAGCCCTGAATGCCCAGCAGAGGGAGGACCATTAAAAGTTAATGAAAAAAAAAAAAAAAGAATTTCCATGAGGTGAACCATATTAGGTAGCACTCGTGCCAACCTTGAAGTGTACTCCGCTCTCTGAAAAGGCTGATCCCTTCCTGCATGCCTGAATGGACAGAGAGACACTTGAAGATTTTGGAAACAAGTGAAATTTGTATATTAACTTTGAAATGTTTTCCGTTAGAAAATATTAAACTGAAGGGCCAACCAAATAGTTCAGTGGATGGGGATTTGATCCCTTGGCCTGCCATGCTGGCCCCATCCCTACAGTGTGCTGAGATGGCAATTGAGACTGGGTTTGATGGCACATGCCTGTAATTCCAGCTCTTAGGAGGCTGTAAACAGGTGGAGTCCAATCTAGTAGTGAGACCCTGAACACCCTGTAGACACTTCCCTAAAGTACAAAAGAAAGAAAGAAAAAAAGAAAGAAAGAAAGAAAGAAAAGAAAAGAAAAGAAAAGAAAAGAAAAGAAAAGAAAAGGGAAAGAAAGAGAAAAATAAAATATTAAACTGGTTCCTTCTATGACTCCTTTAGAGTTTTTGGCTGAACTGTAGCCAGAAAATCTACTTAGTAAGATTTACAACACTTTCATAATAAAAAACCTCTTAACATTTTTCAACTAGCATGTTAGGTGACAAATCTCCTTCCTTGTCACACTTAGCTCATGGAACAGGTTGCTGAAGAGGGTCATGTGAATAGCTACAATCACACAGAATAAAACAGAAGTTGAGATGGCTTAGTGTTTATTAAGTAGCCCACTATCAAGTAGCCAACCAGGGAGTGAAGCTAGATCTATCTGAGCCAGTGATCAGCTTTTGTGTTCCTGATTATCTTTTGAAGGAAGAATTTTTATATTGTTCTACTGTGTTTATTATATAAAATGTGTAATATTGACAGTTGGTCAATACATGGTCCAAAGAAGCTTATACTGACACCATTTATTCTAAGCATAAAAGTTAATAGTACTGTTTTTTCAGTTCTGAGTTTTAGGATTGACTGGTTTATTCTTTCCAAGTTCTTCTGTGTTCTGATAACATGAAAGACATTTCACCATACTTCTCCCCAGAGCAGGGACCAGGCTGACTGAGCTGCATAGCCCCAACTCTGAGGATGCCGCTTGGCACACAGTATGTGTGTTGCATGAATGTTATTGTAATGAATTGAAACATCTAGGATATGGTCTTCCTGCAGGGAAGCTTTGGAAAGTCTTGGAAGTTTTGCCAAAAAAAAGAGAAATTCCACTTGCTAGTCCCATCATGCAGACCTTAAATCTCTTTTGATTCCCCAGAAATGTGGTGTCCTGTGAAACAGATCATAACAAGCAATCAGATGGCTGGCTTAAGGGTCAATAGAGGAAGCCAAGTCTAAATCTAGAAGTTTGTTCCTTCAGTTTAGCTAGAGCCACCATGTCATCACCAATTTGGAGGTTTTCCACTAGCCAAGTGCTAGAAAATAGTTGGATCCAATGACAATGCTTTGACTTTTATTGAGGAGTTATTATTGCTTCAGACTTAGTTCAAAACCCTTTATGTCTGTTGTTTTGTTTAACCCTCAAAATAGCCCCATGAACAGATCTTCAGAAATGTTCCATTTGCCATTTGGGGAAACTGAGATTCAGAGACCATAACTGTCTTGCTTTATAAACCACTTACTCTTATTGAGTGGAGTATTTTCCCAAAAGAAAAATTTAACAGTGTATTTTTTCCAATTTTTATTGGTACATGTTTGCAGTACGATTCTTCTTGGGGGGCTGAAACATCCACATACACACCCCTATTCTTGTTTCATCTGCTTCTTCTTCCCCATTCTACCATATCTTGGCCTCCTATCCAAAAGACTTATTTCCCTATTTTTTATTACCTATCTTTTATTTGAGTTATGTCTTATAAGGAAAATTTTGATTACTGGGCAGTTGCTTATGATGAACACTCAATAATACAAATCAGCTAATTTTGGTGACCCTGACTGCTTGGGATCACAAGTTCAAGTCTAGCCTGGGTAGCTTAGTGAGACTCTATAAAACAAATGCCAGGGGTGGGATGGGAGGTGTGTGGCTCAGTGGTAGAGTACAAACATGCAGGGGTAAGGTGGGTAGGAGCAGTTTCCTTCCTTACCAGCAGGATTTGAAGGAAGCCAGAGTTAAGAGGTATGGTCCATCCTGTCTTGTACCTCTTTGTTACATGCCTGTGTAGACATTGGTGTCAGGTTTGCACCAGCTTATGGGCCTGGGCCCAGAGATCTTGAGCATATCTGGGGCTTAGTGGAAGTTGCTGATCATCTCCCTCCAACTTAGGACAAGCTGAAGGCTATACAAAAGGAGGTGCTGGCGGAAGAGAAAGACCCACAGGTTCATCTTAGTGCCCAGCTTTCTTACTGGATTCTGTGCTGTAGAGTAAGGTCACTGGTATTGACTTGGTTCTCCTCTCTGTCCCTACTTTAGTTGCTCAACTAGAAACTTTATCCCAGGAATCTTCCTTTAAATACATGTCTATTCTGTCAGCCACAATGTTTGTTGATACCCTCAAAACAAAGGGATTGCCAAACAACTAATTTTTTGTTATAAGCAACACAACTTGTTGAAATTTTGCTTAACCACTTACTCATCTTAGTCCATTTGTGCCACTATTACAAAATTCTGTGGGCTCAGTAGTTTCTAAAAATCAGAGATTTGTTTCTTACAGTTCTAGAGGCTGTGAAAGGAAAACCACTCCAGGTTTTGGTGGCCAGTGCTGTGTGCCTGTGTCGTAGGTCTGGGTGTGGTGGCCTACTTCTGTAACCCCAGTGCTGGGAAGGCTGACACAGGAGGATCACTAGGAGTCCGAGCTGTGTAGAGAGATCCTGTACAAATAAGTAAATCAAAGATTAAAAAACTATAAGAGTACATGGCCTTGGATTCATCCTTTATCAGGAGCACACTTAATAGACAACGGGATGAATCCATGCATGGGGTGGAGCCTTGTGACCTAAGCACCTTCTAGGAGACCTCACCTCCCAAAACTATTGAGCTGGGAATTCAGTTTCCAACACATTCTTACCATTTGTGAATCAAGTAGTTAAATTCAATGAAGTAGGTAAGTTTTAAAGTTTTTCTGCTCTAAGACATAACAACTTTTGAAATTTGGAAATGTTTGACTTTTTTTTTCTAAGTACATGAGTGCTGATGCAAAACTTGTTTTTGTTTTTATTGTACAGTACTGGGGATCAAACTCAGGACCTCAGCATCAACCACCCTATTTCCTTATCATCAGGCCATTCTCCCATCCTCCAAAGGTTTCTTCTATATAACAACATCTCACTTATTTACAAACTGACATGCTTTCTAGAATGAGTAAGGTGCAGTTGGACTGGGTAAGCTGCCCATCCCTGGGGTATGTGTGCAGGAGTGTCCAGTCATGGAAGCCATGACACAAGTCAACACTAAGAGGAGACAGAAGGCTGCTTGCCTGGCTGTGGAAAGGCTGACATTTGGTCCCCAACACCCTGCATGATGAGTGTGAAGCTAGGATATGTTTGCAGCAGGGACCAGGTAGGCCTTTAAATGGAAATATTCATAGCACTAGTATTTGTGAGTATTGAATGAATGAATGAATTCCCAGGGCCAAAGAAATAATAAACATACATCATTCTTGGGCACTGACAGAAATCCTATTTGAGACATAAGAACTGAAGCATTCCGCGCTTAGTACTACAGGCATGTGGTGGCCTGGAAGGAGTATTCCGAGACTCTTGCCACATGTGAGACAGAAGCGCAGTATCTCATGTGTGCACTGTCACACATGCTAGACAGCAGTCTCTTTTGTGCTTTGTGTAAGAAAGTTTTATCTGAAACCTCTTCCTGCCTGTGACAATCTACAGTCATCTCCTTCAGGCCCCCTTTTCGTGGTTGGGGTATTGTTTTTCAGTATAATAATTTCATAATACAATTCGATTTATCCTTACTATGAAAAACTCGATTTTGTGTGTGAAGCCACAGCTTTTCCTGTGAACTAAGGTAGGACTTACATTGTCTTAAAACAATGGGAGCTATATGGGTAATTAGATTATGACTAATGTAGCTATAATTGTGCCTCAACTATGGATCTAGTTTCTTCATAAAGTCACCTGAATCCTTGAAATATTGCCATGTAATAGGTTTTACTCTTCTTTAGATTTATCACCAATGAGAGTACTAGTGAATAATGTTTTATATCTAATGTAACTTTGACTTGAGAGACTCACAGTGGATAAAGATGTACATAATGGCATGGAGAAAGATCATGCAGATCAGTTTTGGTTGGGTTCACACCTTTATTCACAAAGTTGTGGCACTTGCAAGTGCTTACTACCAGAAGCATTAGGATCAGACAAGGCTCACTGGTGGATGGAAAGTGAGGAAGAGTAGAGACCTGGTAGCGGGGAGGTATAGTAGAGTGACTTCTCTATACCTCCCCCATTCAATACATGTCAAAAATTCCTCCACTGGGAACATACTATTGAACCCTTAAACACTAGTTGTTCTCTGTAAGTCACCATCTAAAAGCATAATGATCCCAAAGGGTAATACTTGTCTCTGATTGCTTTCTGGACAATTCTAATATCAGGGTGCTTTCCTCTCATAGAGAGATATTACAGGGGGAAAGAAAGTGTAGAAAGACAGGACAAGTGGAGAGTTACTCCCTGGCCAAGGGAGGACTGGTGGATTAGAGTCCCAGCTCTCTGATCTCAAAGAGAGTAACCTCAGCAGACAATCTTGAACTCTGTTCCTTACAGTACAAATATATTCCTAACACATTTTGTATAAGCTTCTTTTCCTTTCTCAGCTGACTTCTTTACTCCCTTCCCAACTTTGGGGGGGGATTGCCTCCCCAATTAAAGGTTTTCAAGTCAAACCCTGGGTTAAGGTCATGTGAGTGTTCTGCTGCTGCCAGACTGCATCACCACAGGTACAGCAGCTTAATACATCACACATTCACTGTCTCTCTTTTTGTAAATGAGAATTCGAGCTGGATTCTCTGATCAGGATCCCTCTCCCCAGACTGAAAGTAAGTTATCATCTGGTGCTGTCATTCTCATATAGGGTTTGGGCTCCAGCCTTATCAGTTGTTGGCAGAGTTAATTTCCTTCTTGGGCTTTTCACTTGTCCCCATTCTTTAATGTAGCTGTGTTTCGTAGCTCTCTCACCTTCATCCCTGCTGAATCTCCCTTGACTTCCTCTTCACCTTTTAAGGGTTCAGATGATTTGGCTGGGTCCACCAGTGTAATCCAGCATAACATGCCTTTTTAAGTTCCACTCATTAGTGACCTTACTTAAGCCTACAAAGTCCTTTTGGCAGATAATATGACATATGCCTGAATATAAAACCAAGATTCTGCCTTCCACGTCCCTCTAAGAAAGGTGTCTGAGCAGATTTATTGGGAACTGTGCATCTGTGACCTATATAAATCCTAATTGATCTTGGGACCATGTATTCCTGGTTGTTTATGTGTTCATTAATTCAACAAGCAGTTGTTCAACAAACATTACAAAGGACTGCTCTATTTTTGACCTTTTTTCAGTATTGAAAGAGTCTGCTTTCTATAAGCTCCCAGTCTAGTGCTGCAGACAAACTAAATAAGAGACAAAGCAGGTGGACTGTCCCAGTGAAATGGCTGGACAGCTGCTACTGTTAAGGATCAAGAGTGTGAAAGAGTCAAGAGTGGCTTCCAGTTGGGATATCACAAGCAGAAGACATGACTAAAGCATAGGAAGGATTTAACCAGTCAAAGGACCTGTGCTGTGAGCGGGTCTTCTGGGTAATCACCATGGCTACTTAGCTGTCTTTGCTGTTGTTACACATTGAGTTGTAATGTGCTGTTATGTTGTGAATGGGACGAAAGAGAAAGCCAGACAATTACTGTTATGTGAGACATGGAGAGGTGTGATTGCAACCATATGTTATGCTGGTTTGTAATTAATAACCCACATACCACCCCACATGTATCTTACTATGTTTCAGTCAGTGCTTACTAGAGAAACACTGCAGAAAAAAAGTTTCTAGAGAAACACTTGTGTATTTGTAAGATGCACAAATAGTATATAAGAACTTACCAAAACAAAATAAAAAAATTACCAGATTGGCTTAAAGTAGCCTCCCACAGAGTCAGATGTGGAAAAATGCAAAAGGTCTGTCTGTGCATTGGGATCTTAAGGACCAGTGGAAGATCTAGAGCTCAGTATAGTGTCCCATGTGAGCCCTTATCAGGAGGCCAAATAATCTGTGATAGGGGCTGAAGAGTCTGTGCTGGGATGCAGGAGTCAATGGCCAGGGTGAAGACTGGATTGCTTCCTAACAAATGAAAATCTTTTTTATAGCATTCTGGCAGCAATCCTCTCTCAGATGGATCTTCCACAACCAGGACTATGCTGATCCAACTTAGCCAAGGGTTTCTTACTCAAGTTGACACAATCAACTAACTACCACAATGTGCCATCCATCATGTAATTGCTTTTATAAAATGATTGCCCAACACCAGCCAAATCTTGTTTTATTGATTATTTTGTGCCCCACCTGTGAATTTTAAAAATTTTTGTTTCTATAAATCCTACTAATATAGGCCTAAGTGAAAGGGAATAGTATAAAATGTTATTTGTGCTCTAGAAAACAAAAATAATGCAAATTTCAGTGTAGTATAACAAAAACTCTTCATACTAGGCAACATAAAATCTTGGTTTGGTACTAGATCATGTGTGGATTCTCTGGCTATCTCAGGCTTTACTTGTCTTACTTTTCAATATGGCAAAATGAAAATGGTACTACCAATTTGGTGTATATTACAGGATTGTCATAAGAATAGAAGAAGAAAATGCACATGAAATGATCCTGAAAGTTTGATTATGCATGTATAAGAACCAAAGAGAATTTTCCTGAATTTTAAAACATGTGGTAATTAGGTTTCTGGAAAAGACATCTGATTTGAATATCAGAGGTATATTTTCATTTTTTCTCCCATTCTGTTTTATCTGCAGTTTGCTGGTGCTGACACATTTGCAAACATGTCCATAAATGCTTTCATTTTCCTCTCCAAATTTCATATCCTATTCCATCCTGGAAACTTTTTTCTTGACCTTGTAGATCCTGTTCCCACCTCCCACATGCTTTGAAGTGGGTTTTGTAGCATTCACAGTAGCCAAGAAGGTTACATGAGAAGAAGTGAAAAAGCTGCACTGCCCAAGGCTAGGAGAACGGTTGGCTAAATGAGCAAATGCGTCTTTGATGGAGGGGCTTGCATTTAATAGGAGAAATAAATTTTGAAAGTATGATAAAAATTTGACGTTTCCATTAAGACTGGCTCTTTGAAGGTGTTGTGGCAAGCCTTTTCTTGTATGCTGAGCACTTTTTTGTTCCATCGTTTTTTGTTTTCATGTAAGAAAGTTGGCCAGATTGGAGTAAAAGGCTGGTATTACAAGCCAGCCACTGGGTCAGAAAGTCCCAGGTTTCCCTGAGCCTTTTCAGCCTGCTAGAGGGTGCATATGTAGAGTCTCTATAAAGGCTGTCAGCACTAGGGATTTGTGTTTCAAAAGGAGTGTGGAGTCATAGAAAGAGCACAGAAGTAGGGGCAAGCATGCCTGAGCTGTGTGCTCGGGTCATGACTGCTTAGAGCTTTCCATGACTTCTCCATCTCTGTGCTCCAGCATAGCAGCCAGTTGCTCCATCTGGCTACTGAGGACCTGCAGTGCTACTGATCCAACTGTACCACTTTGAAATTTGCAATTTCAAATTTTACTTATTTTTTATTAGTTGCAATTTTAAAAGCCCATAGTGGTTAGTAGGTATCAAATTAGGTAGTGCAGGTAACCTCTGAAGAGGAGGCTAGTGGCATAGTGTCTGATAAGATGGTGACTCTGGAGTCAGTTTTGGTACAATTCCTGATACTCATTCATTGAAGGACCTTGATAAAGTACTTTTTCTTTTTCCTTTTTCTTTCTTTGGCAGATCAAAGGACTGAACTCAGGCCCTGCGCTTGCTAGGGAAGCGCATATTCCACTGAGCCATCTCCCTGGCCGCATTTTCTATGCTTCAGTTCCTTAGTCTGCAAAATAGAAATAATGACTATGCTAACCTCATTGAACTGTTGGGAAAATTGAAACAAAGTGTAAGGTGCTGATCAGAATGCCTGTATTCATTTGTTTTGTTTTCCTTTTGATGGAGATGTAGTTATAGAGTTAGTTAATCATTATAAATGGAAATAGGTACATAAACTACAGCTACGTGCATATTCACATCTACTAACATCTAACTTATAATATTGAGGAGAAGAGAAATTTTATTTGTTCAATAGTGGGCATTGATTGAATAATGATGAGCTCATATATATACATATGTGTACTCCTAGTGGAATGCAATATGGATATTAAAAGAGATAGTACATGTACATTTATTTATTTTCAAGAAAAAGTAGTCTATGCAGATTAATGAGAAGCCTCACATTAACATTTACAGTGAACATTCATTTTAGGGTGTGTGTGTGTGCGTGTCTGTATATTGTAAACATAGAAGAGAGGAGAGTAGAACTAGAGCACAAACAAAACAGATGTTTAGAGCACTGCTTATCATTATCTGAAAACTGTTTATCTTTTTTGCAGGAAATCAGTTTGGCATTGTTTTTTCTTATCTTTATATTCTGAATCTTTTTCAGGAATAATGAATTATTCCTGAACATGTAATGCAAGAGGAGAGAAAATGAGAATATTTGCAATGTCAGAATAGGAATATTCAAGCTAGGTATGGTGACGCACACCTGCAATTCCAGCACTTGGGAGAGTGAGGCAGGAGGATCATTGTGAGTTTGAGACAGTATGGGCTACAAAGTGAGCTCCAGGACAGCCAGAGCTACGCAGTGAGACCCTGTCTCAAAAAAACAAAAACAAAAGCAAAAAAACATAAAAATGCTTATGTGAACAACAGACTAAGATTTAAAAAAAGAAGAAGAAGAAGAAGAAGAAGAAGAAGAAGAAGAAGAAGAAGAAGAAGAACTAATGGTAGTTGCCTGATGATTTGCAGATATGTAAGAAGGCTACATTTATTTTGGAAGAAAAAGGATTTGCTTCCTTAAAATCTTATCATTATAGATTACTCATGTGAAATATACCTTAGCTTTTCATTTTGAAAACTCCTCAGCTCCTCCGACACTAGGCTCAAGAACTGGCAGAACCACTATATTAGTTATTCTTCACTCCATGCTGGGACAAATACCTGACACTCAAAATGAGGGAAGGAAAGGTTCATTTAGCTCACAGTTCCTGGAGGTTTCAAGACACTGGAGGAGAGGCTGGGGTGCTACAGTGTCCAGGATGACCCTCTCCACTTTTCTCAGAAAGCACAGGCTAACCAGTTTAACAGTTTGCACCTCTCTGTACCCAACCTTCAGGCGTGCCTTGGCCCTCTGGCCCTGACCCTCAAGCCACTCCCTCCTCTAACCTCATGTGTCCCATAACTTACACGAAGCTTTTGGGGGACAACTAGACACAAACCATAACAACCACTTTCCTCCACTTGAAATTGACTGTATTATACCATATTGGACGTGTATGATGACATGTTGAAAAGGTTTGATGTGTATATTTTACCTGCAGTTTAGGGAATCAAAAACGTGGCCACTTGTTCTAGCTGCCTCCTTATCTCAAAGCCCCTGGGATTTGACGCCTGAATGCCAACTTATAGAAAAAGTCTATGGCAACTTTGATGCTTTGGTTGTGTGAGTAGACAGACAGCTCTGATATGATGATCTTACACAGGCTGGCCTGCAACCCAGAACCTCCCAGACAGCCTGATCCTTCTAAGTACCAAACTGGAGAATTTTAATATGCAAATAGTCTCTAATCGTAGGTGACTTCAGATTTTCATACATAACAGTAGTGTAAGACCACCTATAGAGCTACTCTGGTTCATCATTTTCAATACAGTATTCAATAAATTAGGGCCGGCGGTATAGCTCAGCGGACTAAGCACTTGCTTAGGTAAGTGTAGGGACCAGTGTTCGATCCTTGGTTCCCCCAGCTGCGCCAGCCCCGCCTTCGGGTGCGCTGAGCTGGCAATGCAATCCAGGCGTGGGGGCGCGCGCCTTTAATCCCAGCACATGGGAGGCAAAAAGCAGGAAGATCGCTATGAATGTGGGCTGCATGCATAGTGAGACCCTGCGCAAAAAAAAAAAAAAAAAAAGAAAGAAAAAAAGCAGTATTCAATAAATTACATGAAATATTTAACACATTTTAAATAGGCTTTGTTCACATTGATTTTGCTCAACCATAGGCCAGTGCAAGTGTTCTGAGCATATTTAAGATAGGCAAAGCTAGGACAGCGAGATAGCTCAGTAGTCTAATGCATCTGCTTAGGTAAGCTCAGGCAGGCTCAGGGGACTGTGGTTTGATCCCTAGCACCATATGCCAAGCCAGCCCCACTCTCAGGGTGGGCTGAGCTGACAACAACGCGCGCACGCGTGAGAGAGAGAGAGAGAGAGAGAGAGAGAGAGAGAGAGAGAGAGAGAGAGAGAGAGAGGAGAGAGAGAGAAGAAAAAAGCCAAAGCTGACCTATGGTGTATCTTTATTTTATTTTTTATTTTTTAAAGAAAGTAAAAATAGAATTAGAACAAAAAATTACAAGTGATACAGAATTTCATTTAACAAATATGAATTTCACAGTATTTGTTGTAATACATAGTGTTGTCTTCCATCTAGTTATTCATATTACCACATATATGCATGTAAAATTGGAAGAAGAACAAAAGCTTGACAGAAAGTATAAACAATTAAGAAGAGAAAAAGTACAAATAATTGAAAAAGGGAGATGAAACAAAGCATTATGGACTGGTAAGATAGCTCATCAGTCTAAAGTACCTGCTTAGGCAGGTGCAGGGGACCATGTTTTGATCCCTGACACCATATGCCACGCCAACCCCACCCTCAAAGTAGTCTGAGCCGGCAAAAAAGAAAAAAAGCACAGAAAAAATGAAAACATTAACTGCTTCTTTCCATAGGCCAGCAGAAATGCATAGGACAGTTGCCCAAACTCTCCTGCTTGCATACATAGACAGATCTCTTTCTCCCACTTCAAGACCTAACAGCTTCAAGACCTATATAGTGCTGTGGTATGAGGTTCTCAATTCTTCTGGAAAAATACTGAGGAGGGGAATAGCTGACTTGAATGGGATCTTCAATTCTAGCTTTTGAAGGAATCTCAACACTGATTTCCATAGTGGTTGTACTCACACTAACAGTGCAGAAGGGTTCCCTTCTCTCCACAGCCTCTCCAGCATTTGTTATTGGCTGACCTCTTGATGTTAGGCATTCTTTCTGGGGTAAGATGATATCTCAGTTTTATTTTAATGTGCATTTCTCGAATGACCAATAGTGTTGAACTTTTTTTCATATATTTACTTGCCATTTGTATTTTTTCCTCTGAGAAGTGTATTTTCATCTTAGATGCTCATTTTTGTATTGGGTCTTTGAATTTAGGGGCATGACTTTTTTTTAATTCTTTATATGTTCTGGATAGAAGGCCTTGGTTGGAGGGACAGTCAGTTTTAATTTTTCCCAGTTTGTGGATTTTCTTTTTACTCTGTTGGAGATTTGCTTTGAAGTGCAAAAACTTTTTTAAAAGGTGAGATCCCTGTTACTGATTCTCTAAAGTATTTCCCATGCATTTTGTTTTTTGTTCACAAACTCCCTATTTACCCCTGTGTCTTTAAGATTTCTTCCTACATTTTCCTCCAGAAGATTTAATGTTTTTGTTTTAATATTTAAGTCTTTGATCCATTTTCACTATAGCATTGTGGGTGATGGGTATTGAAAACATTTTTACGTAACAGTATTTTTGATGTAAGATGGGGTTTATTGAGTATAACCTTGTCATAATTCAAGGAACATCTGTATTCATTGTATGTGGATGATAAAATATACTGCTAAAGAGAAAATAGACAGTATCACAGCTATGCTCTAAATGGGTTCATGTTTATTTCTGACTTTTAAAGATCTGATGGCTTATCGAAGATTGAGCCTGAAGACCAGGTTCTTTCTGATTCATTGTGTGTCATGTGTCTCTACCATTCTGAGGAGGTAGAGGAAGTAACAGCTTCAAGACTTAAGTCAGTGATAGGAGTTGAAACCCAACCCATGGCCCAGTCCATGTGAAGCTATGTTACAGTCCTGAGTTATTCTCTATACTTTAGGTTGTAAATACATTGGAAAGCTGAAAAGAATCTATGTAAGAAACAAGGAAACTGAAAGCCGAAAAGTGTTTTGTGCATACACCCTTAAGCTTTTTCTTCCAGATGTAACTTGTATTTCCACTCTTTCCCTTCTCCCAAATGCCACAGAATTCTGCATAAAAAGAGGAAGGGAGTTGCACAAGAGATGCAACTGCCATTATTAGGCAAGAATAAATTGTCTATATTGTCTCTGTTTCTTTTCTCTTGTTGCTGGAACAAAATTCTAAACAACCAAAATGAAGGTAGGAAAGGTTTATTTAGCTTACAGTTTGTGGTGGTTTTACTTCATCCTCAGCTGGGTGGGTCCAGGGCAGACTGGCATATGGCAGAGGGCAGCAGTTCATGGTGGTGGAAAACAGCAAAACAGCAAGAACAGAAGGGAGGAGCAGAGGCAACAATGGCTACCTAGAGCAAGTCTATGTCCCTTATATTGCATTCAGTCTATCTGCCCCAGGCCGGATGTAGCACTCACACCCCTAATCCAAGCAGCTCTCACTCCTATAATCCCAGCACTGTTATCATGAGTTATCACGAAGTCTACAAGTCTGCCTCATAATAGTATACCATTTTTCTTAGAAAACTGAGCAAGTGTGAGTAAAATCAGCCAAAAAATTCTGGAGGAGTTATCTCTTAAGTTTCATAAGACTTTCTGATCTGGTCATAAACACTGATTGAAAAGCAGAGGTCCCAGGAGATAATTCGGCAGCCTAAGTGTCTGCCTGACAAGTATAAGGTCTGAAGTTCAATCCCTAATACCCCCCCCAAAAAAAAAGAAAAAAGAAAAGCAGAGGTTCATACACCAGCACTGGATCTTTTCAATAGAAAAATAAGAGAATATAAACCAGCAGAGATGTAGGGTTTTTTCTATGAAAGTAAAAAAAAACAAAACAAAACAAAAAACCCACATTATCGAACCTCATAATTTTTCTTTTTCTTTTTTTTTTTTTTTGCAGAACTGGGGATTGAACTCAGGCCCTTGAGCTTGCCAGGGAAGTGCTTATTCCACTGAGCCATCTCCCTGGTCCCCTCTTAATTTTTCTTTACAAACCATTCTTATACATTATTTCTACCTTACTGACTTTAAATGTTTGACCTCTGGGTGTTCATTTTGTCATTTGTGAAATGGGAGACTCAGACTACACTGAGTACTGTTTAAGTCCCATCCAGCTCATACATCTTGGCAGGATCACACCCCCACCCTTTTTAGTACTCCAGGCTGGTTTAGCTCTATTTGTCATGGTATATAGATTATTTAGAATTGACATTGATTAGTTTATGGTGGAGATTGGTTTACCTAAAAGGCAGCTGTTGGTGCAAATGTATTATGAATGTAAAAATATGTTATGATTATTTGGTTTGAACTCTTTCAATGTATTTAGGGTGCTTTCACTTCCTACATCCCCAGCAAAAGCAGTGGTAGAACAGGCTAGAGTAATAAATGCAAAGGATACTGTTCAAGAGGCCCACAAGAAGTTTTCATTTCATCTTATATAGTCAGTGAGGCCATTATCTAACCCAGCATGGCTTGGAATGTGTACTCTGTTTCATCACTTTGTTGGTGTTTCTTTCACAACTGAAGAAACCAACCATTTATTTAAAGAGGCATTTTTAGGAGGACATCAATATGTGTCAGGTAGCCAAAATTGAACAATGTGTTAGGTTTTCTGTAAACATTGAGTTTCTAAAAGATGTCTTCAGTCTGCCTCCTTCAGCTGATGGGGCATGAATGCTGTTTGACCTTTGCCCCTCATACTAAAGCATCAGTTCCCTTTCACCAGCAGGTGGCCTTGCTCACTAAGGGCTGGTACTCAGAGGTCACTGCATTGGAAAACCATGTGACACATACATAGGGTCAGTGTACATGGGGTCATATGTACAATGGGTTTGTAGGAAAGTCTAAATAAACTTAAGACTCCCAGGAAACTAATGTGTTGTTTGAGACAAGAGAAAACTGTAAGATCTAAAAAATATGTATATATATTTCTTTTTCTTATAATGGTTTCAAGGGAAATAATCTAGGCTGACAGAAAAAGTCTGTTCCAGGTCCACCTGTTTTACAGTCAGGTTTCCTCTATCTTATTGTTCTTTCATGTTGTACACAGGGCTTGACAAACTTTGACCTAAAGGCTAAATCTAGTTCTGCTTGTTTTTATAAATATAATTTTGTTGGAATATAACCATACCCACTTGATGCATACTGTAGATACTTTTTAGATAACCTACAACCCTGAAAATATGTACAGTCTTACCCTATAGAGAAAAAGTCTGCATGCCCTGTCTTAGCATAACTGACATTGGGTCTACGCCCTATTTCTATTTAACATTCAGGAGGGAACAACAGTAAAAAGTAATTGAGAAATTACTAACATGCTCATACTTAGAAATCAGTGTATCATTTTTTCACATGTTTTTTTGGTGAGCACTTAGTTTTATAGCTATATCTTAATGGAAGAAAAGTTAGGAAACATCCAGCAGGGGAGTCAAGTACCTAAGAAGTTGTGAAACCCTTACTATGCTACCAGGTACCATATAAATGGTTCCTAGTGGGAATCTTTTTGCTTTCTCATTTAATGTGTTCTTCCTATGTTAACTTTTCGCTGTCCTTTACATATCCACTTAAATGCCACATTTTCCTAGGAATTCATCTTTGAGCTCTCTTGTCTAGGATAAACATTTCTTCTTGGAACTTGGTTTCACACATCTGTGCAGTTACACCTGTTCATTTTCATTATCATTGATCACTGTCATGCCTGATTTCCATGCTTAGCTTCCTACTTAGGAGATTCTTAAGACATACCTGCTGAATACAGGGGTGACTGCTGCAAACTCTGTAACAATGGAATTTCCCTTGCATCATAGTGAAGCTCAGTGAGGATCAGGACATTCACCTAATGTCC
Source organism: Ctenomys sociabilis (assembly GCA_004027165.1). Classification (NCBI taxonomy): domain Eukaryota; kingdom Metazoa; phylum Chordata; class Mammalia; order Rodentia; family Ctenomyidae; genus Ctenomys; species Ctenomys sociabilis. The sequence continues at coordinate 66,769 of PVKA01002616.1, forward strand.
TTTGTCTACTTAGTGGTATAGCTCAAACTTTAACCCAGATCTGCTCGCTTTCAAAGGCATGATCAAAAAGTCAAATTTTCTCAACTTTGCTACTATTGGCATTTGAACTAAACAGTTCTTTGCTATGCAAGGCTGGGTTATGTTTTATAGGGAGCTGAGTAGCATCCCCAGGCTCCACCCACTAGAGGTCAGTGGCATCTCTCTGATTGTGGCAGGAGTCTGTAGGTACTGGCAAAAGTCACATAGAGGGGAAAAATTACTCCTCAATGAAATTTCCTAAGCTAACTTCTACCACTTCTCAATTTTGCTTATAAATTCAGAACCTATGACTCCTCTGCTTCAGCGTGGTATATTTGAAGTTCTTCCGTCTTATGGGCAGTAACTCTGTTCCTTACCTATCACCTAGATCCCATGCTCCTTCCTCCCTAATGTCATCCTTAGTTCAACCTTCAGACATCACTCTTTCCTTCTTTTATTCTCCTGTACGCCCTGAAGTACTTAATATGTAATTCACTGTTACTTTGATTTCCTGCTCCCCTTTCATCCCTGTAATGTAGCAATGCAGGGGTAGTCAGAAAGACTCACAGTCTGTGTCTGTTGAGCTGAATGGCAGACATCTAAACAAGGGTCAAAAGCTAAAAGAGAAATGTCAGACTAGATCTCTGGCTAATGAAACCTCATCTTAATAGTTTTTATTTTATTTTAAGGTTCCCCAAATCTAAGGATATATATCTCCTACCTTTGGATTCTACAGTTCACTTCAAATCTTAGAAGGGACTCTCTCTTCTTTCCTCAAATGCTTTACCTATTCCATGTGTCAGCTAATACACATGGTGGAAAAATGCTATTATTCTCTATGAAATACAAGGATACAAGACATTACTGTTTTCATCCTTCTACTTACTGATGTTCAATCATTCAGCAACCCTAGGCCCAGAGCTAGTATGAATCAACTGAATGCAGTTGGCAGGTGGCTCAACTTTCAGCTTCGTGGCCTCAAGAAAGTTATTGCGTCTGTCTGAATCTCCATTTACTCAGTCAGTATTTGTGGCACATCTATTCTGTGTCGTGTACTATTAAGTGTACAGCAATAAATGAAACAAATTGTTTCCAGTACTCTGGGAGGCTGAGGCAGAAGAACCACAAGACAGAGCCGAGCCTGGACAACTTAGCAACTTAGTGACATCCTGTGTCATAATAATAACAAAAAGGCTGGAAACTTAGCTCAGGGTGAAGATTGAACTGTAAAATAAATGAATAAGTAGGAATAAAAAAATATCAAAATCCAGTGGAGTAGAAAATACACAGACAATAAGCAAATTCAGTAAAATATATAGTAAGTAATGTGGTAATAAAAGAAGCAGGAGAAATTAAAATTATGAATATATATATGGTGATGTGAAGATTCAATGAACTTGTATCTGTGTGTGTGTGTGTGTGTGTGTGTGTCTGGAATATTATTAACATATATATGCTTAATAAAGCTCATGAGAGACTCTTTTCTCAAATGCCTCACTAATAAAGTGAAAATAGACACGCTGTTCCTGTTTGCAAGGAGGAGGCTAAGTTGAAGTAGTTTTCTGTCACTGTGACTTCTCATATTTGCAAAGTTCTCTCCCATAAAAGTTAGCACATTTCAAATGGAAGAAAATGGACCTCCAGCCATGTGGTAAGGGAACTCATGGCTTACCATACCATCAATTCTGGCTGAAGTAATGGTGGCAAAATGATGATGCCTATTTCATTTTGGGAGTTACAAGTGCAGTTTTTAACCTCCATTCCCACTGCAGAAGGTGACTATATCTGTTGGTCGCTGAAGTCAGCGTATAGAAAAGCCAAATACCCTCACTTTGAGGCCAGACACATCTGGCTGGAGTTGGATCTGTCACCTGTTCATAGCAGGGCATGGGGCATGGAACTAATTGGGAGGAGCTGAAGCAAATCCAGGAAGCAGAAGAGTGTCCACTTGGCAAACCCGTATAGACTCCTAATCATTATCTCTGTCTCTGGGATCAGGCAGGCACATATCAACTAAAGTATTCTTTTTGATGGCCAACAGAGAGCATCTCACCCTGTGCTTAGACAGTAGAGTCCATTCTCCTGAGCACACTCTTAAAAGGACCTAAAGGAACATGGAATGTTTAATGAGTCAAAGAGAGCTCTGGATGTGTGTGCACGAGTAGAGCCCAAGCTGTCATGAGTTGCCCTCCAAGAGTAGCCTGCGCTGAAAATGAACTGAATGAGTATGACTGATGTACTCCTGCCCATCAAGAAGAGGCTGTTAGAGGGGTTCACTGATACCTATTATTTAACACTTTTTTTTCTTGGTGCTATTGTAGGTGAAATTTATTTGTTATGGTTCTTAATCTTTAAATCCCTTTGGCAGTGCTACAGACTTACTACTTAAAAAATATGCTACACATGAAAAAGTTTGAGATCCACCACAGGTTATAAATTAAATACAGAGGAAGACAGTTGCACTCTTGCACCAGACCTCATCAATAGATAGTGACTACCAGAGTGTCGGCTCTGGAAGAGCTCTAGGATTGACTAGTGATGTCTGCCACTGTGGCAGAAATAGGTCTCATGTTTCAGGTTTTGCTCTCCATACATGTGCTTCTATATTTGAAAATTTCTAAAGGGAAAGGGACTATTTAAATTATTACTGTCTGCTACAATTGATCCCATCATGGAGATGGCCCAACATCTGTTCTCAAATGAACCAATATCCCATGACTGTGTTTACAGCTTGACACACCACCACAGTTCACAGTTGTTAGCTTTCTACATAAATATTTATAAACTGAGCTCTGTGCAATTTCATTGTGAATTTAGAAATATTGGTAGTTAAACTGATATAAATCAACAGGGGAATCAGATACACAATGTTCTTTGATGTTTGCTTTTAAAAATAATGCCCTTAGAAAAAATTACCAGAATTGTATAGAAAATATTCATCTGTTAAAATGCCTTTGATTTGGTGATTTTCATTGAAAAATTGAGTTTCCCTTACTTTATGTTTTAGAAATCTAGTATTAAGTTTTCTTAGTACCATACCCAGTAATCTTTTATAACATGGTAAATATATTCTGATTTTCTTCATGCTTAAATTCAAAAGAGGGGGACATGGCACTTATTTTTATTATTTAAAGTTTTATAAATTTTAATTATTTAATCTTACTGAAATTATTACTGAAACAATAACATTTATGTTACAGTAAGGAAGTTACTTCTCCACCGTTATATATAGAATGCACTAGAAATTTCAGGTCATTGTGCAGTTGATTACTCATCTTTCTTTGACCTCAAATTTGTTTAGCATCACCACAGTTCTTACATTTCCCCTGGGCTATGGAACAATGGAGTTCAGGGATCAAGAACACCTATATTCCAGCTGAGTGAATTTTGAATTTCCTGAGACCATAGTGGTGGACATTTAGCAGTCTGCCACACCAAATGTCAGGAAGAGAAGCCAGAATGCTGACGTGGGGATGGATTCCTGCAGGGTGGAATACAAAAATAAATTATCAGTGGCTTTTTGAGACTGTATGACAGTAGGTTGATTTACTCTTCATAGAAGGATATCTAACATTTTATTAATCCTACTGGGAAAAAAATGCGTCTTAAGCATTCTGATTTTCCCATTCAATAACTTGTTTCTTCCAAGTAGAGTATTTGAAAACTTAATGAAGGTGTGCTCTTCAATTGCATATTTTAACACAGAAGTTTATAATACTCAGTAGCCTATTGTGGGTTATTATAAAACTCTAGTATCTCATCCTTCCTTGAAGTGAGAGGCTCTCTACCAGTTGAGCTATGGTTATTTTTCCTAATTTATATATCAGCTGTATGAAAATCAAAATAGTTTCATTAAAGGGTATTTTCCCAAGAGACCTATAAGAAGATTGTACTTTTAAAAAATGATATACCTTCTCACATTTTAATTTACTCATTTGTGGGTTGTCACTCATCTGAACTCAATATCTAGTCCTTTTTCATACTTGACATCACTATTCTAGGCAAATTCTTCAATTATTTATAACCTATTCATATATAATACAAGAATAAGCATGGTATCCTGACATAAACCAGATAGTTCATATAATAAGTGTTTTATTAAGAAAAATGAAAGTTTAATGTGGTGTAGACAGTTAATCTTATTCAGAATATTAAATTTGCATCTATAAATTTATAAAGGAGTACATTTATATTTGTAAAAATTATAGATGTATCTTATATACCCAGTAAAATGATCTGCTTAGTTAGTTTGAGCCCTAAATAGATTAACTGAATGTTTATTTTGTGTTGCGCTTTCTCCTGCTGTGTACTCTAGTGCAGTAGGACTCTGGATGTCATTCCTGGCCCTGAACACTAGCAACCTCTGGAGCTTTGGGGACTGCAGATTCCTAAGCCTTGCCTCAGTCCTATTGACCCTGAAGCTCCAAGAGTGGGGTAGAGCCACTTGTGTTGTGCCAACCCCTCCTGGCAGTTTAGGCTTCATTGAGTAGCAATTTGTGTAGTCACACAGGCCACTGAACTTAGAAGAGATTGCTGTTTGTTTTAAAGGTTTTCCTCTCACTACTTTAGAAATTTTGATGCTTTCTTGACAAGAGACTCATGTTTTATTTTTTCTCTAATTTTATTCTTTATTTTCATTTTGGCTTTTATTGGTACCTACTTGCAATGCATAGTGATTGTGTTCCTCAAGGAGAGTTGGTACAAGTGCATAACACATCTTACATTTGCATGTCTCCTCCCTCTCCCCTTTCTTTTTAGCCTCTGTCCATCTCTTGGTGCTCTTCTAATTTGCAAGAGGTGTATCTTCCTGTTTCCTATTACCTATCACTTTTTATTTATACTTTGGGCTTTTCATATAAGAGAAGCCATGCAATATTTAAACTTGTGTGTATGATTTGTTTTACTCCATATTATGGTATCTGCACATCAGTTTTTCCTATGGATTACTCAAGTTTATCATTGTTTATAGCAAAGTAGTAATCCATTGTATATGAATTTCCCATTTTCTTTATCCATTCATCTATGATAGGCAAATAGGCTACTTCCAAGATTTATCTGTTAATGAGTTGTGCCACTGTAAACATGGATATAACCTACATTTCTGTCATATGCTGTTTGCAATTTTTTCAGGAAGATACCCAGAATGAGAGTAGCTGAGTAGAAAGGAATTTCTATTTTTAGTTTTTTGGATGGAGCTCCATAATGATTTCCGTAGTAGTTGTACCAATTTATGTTCCTACCAACAATGTTAAAGGATTCTTTTTATGTTACAGCCTTCCCAGTATTCATTAGTATTTGATTTCTTGATAATAAACATTCTTTTTAGTTTGATATAAAATCTCAGTGTTCTTTTAATTTGCTTTTCTCTAATAGTCAGAGATGTTTAATGCAATTTACTAGCCAATTATACTTCATCTTCTCAAAACTATTCATTTCAATTTCTCATTTTTTGCTTGGATCTTTTTGTGTGTGAGCCTGTGTGTGTGTGTGTGTGTGTGTGTGCGCGCACGTGCGTTCATTACATATTCTACATACTGTCTTCTAGCTAACAAATTGGTGGCAAATTCTTTTCCCTTTCTGTAGGTTGTCTCTTCTTTTTTTTGGTTGCTTTCTTTGCTGTGAAGAACATTTTTTAGGGCCAGCGGTATAGCTCAGCAGACTAAGCACTTGCTTAGGTAAGCGCGGTGGCCAGGGTTCGATTCCTGGTTCCGCATGCCGCGCCGGCCCCGTCTTCGGGTGCACTGAGCCGGCGATGGAATCCAGGCATGGTGGTGTGCGCCTGTAATCCCAGCACTAGGGAGGCAGAAAGCAGGAGGATCGCTGTGAATGTGGGCTGCATAGTGAGACCCTGTCAAAAAAAAAAACAAAACTAAAAAAAAAAAAAAAGAAGAAGAACATTTTTTACTTTAAATAATACAATTAATTCTTAATGTTATTTCTGGTGCACTTGGTGTTCTATTTTTAAATTTCATTAGGATATTTGCACTACCTAATGATTACGTTCCTTGGAAAGAAGTGGTATGTGTACATACCCTCCATCTAATTTGTATTTTTCGAGCATCACATTCTGTAAGATTTATAAAGTGAATTATATATACACATTGGAAATCAGACTATAGACAAAAAACATATAAAGTATGTAAGACAATTTTACTAAGTCATGGTACACTAGATGTGTTGTCCATGTTGGATTACAATGTCTTTTCTTTCTTCTTTCTTTCCCTCTTATGTGTCTTTCTCTTTTTCTGTGTGCTTTGGGGTCTTTTCAGAAAGTCTTACTTATGCCTAAGTCTTCAAGGGATTTATCTATTTTTTCTTTTATCAGGTTAAGTTTTTCTGTTTTAACATTTAGATATTTTATTATTTTATTTTATTTTACTTTATTTTATTTTATGTTAATATAGGATCTCACTATGCAATTCAGATTCTTAGTGATCTTACTGTTTCAGCCTCCCCAGTGGTGGAATTATAGGTATGTGCCACCACACCTGGTTTTCAATGGTTGACACAGTGAAACTGGGGTTCTGGGGCCTTCATGGCAAGTGGTACCAGGGATTGAACTTGGGACCTTGCACTAACAAGGAGGTGCTTATGCCACCAAGCTATCTTCCCAGCCCAACATTTAGACCTTCGATCCAATTTGATTTTAGTTTAGTGCACAGTGAGAGATATGGGTCTAGATTCAGTGACCATTCCATTGGTCCTTAGATCTCATTTGCTGCTGTTTCTTTGTTAGTACTATGCTGCTTTTATCACAGTAGCTTTGCAGTATAATCTCAAGTCTAGGATTTTGATGTCCCCTGCTTTTGTTCCTCAGATTTTTCTTTTGCTATTCTTGGTCTCTTCTGATTTCAAATAAACTTTAGGAATGTTTTCTTTATTTCTAGAAGCAATGTTAATTGTATTTTTATTTGGATTTCCTTGACCCTGTATAATGATTTTCAGAGCATGGCCATTTGACCATTGGTTCTTTTTATCTTTTTATCTAAGGGATATCTTTCTATTTTCTGATATCCTCTTTGATCTCCTCTTTCGAGTACTGTAAGTTTCATTGTATAGGTCTTTTACTTCCTTTGTCAGATTGATCCCTAAGTATTTAATTTTTTTAATCATTTATTTATTTATTTGGTGCATGGTCTCACTATACACCTTGGACTCAGAGTGATCTTCCTGTCTCAGCCTCCCTAGCACTGGGATTAGAGGTGAGTGCCACCACGCCCAGTTTTGATGACCAGCACTGCAAACCCTGGGTTCTGGGTCCAGCAGAGCATGTAGCACCAGGGAGCAAATTTGGGTCTTTGTGCTTGCCAGGCAAATACTTAGATCACCAAGCTATCTCCCCAGCCCCTAAGTTTTTAATTGTTTTAGATGCTATTGTGAAAGATATGATTTCTTTAATTTCTCTCTTATTGAGTTTGTTATTTGTGTTCATGTATGCTATTGATTTTTTTTTTATTTAGTACAGGGTCTCACTGCATACATTAGATTCATAGTGATCCTCCTATTTGCAGCCTCCTAAGCACTGGGATTACAGACTCGCACCACCAGTCTCAATTGCCATCTCAGCGCTTAGTCCTGTGAGCTATTTGGCCAGCTCTGCTATTGATTTTTGAGTGTTCATTTGTATCCAGATATGCTATAGAATTTGGTCATTAAACCTAGAAGTCTTTTGGTGGAATTTTTGGAGTCTTCTATGTAGAATATCATGTCCTCTGTGAATAATGATAATTTAAATTCTTATTTTCCTATCCTTACTCCTTTTATTGCTTTCTTTTGACTAATTGCTCTGGATAATGTTCCAGAACAATATTGACCAGTGGTGGTGATAGTGGACATCCTTGTCTTATTCTAGATTTTAGAATGAAAGCTTTCCCTTTTTGACTAGTATGATGTCTGCTGTTGGTTTGTCATAGATGGCTTTTATCTTATTGAGATAAAGATCATCTATTCCAATTTTCTGTGAGTTCTTTTTAAACATGAATGAGGGTTGGACTTTGTCCTGTGCTTTCCTGTGTATTGAGATCATCATGTGTGTTTTGTCTTTGATTCTATTAATATAGTGAATTAAATTTATTGATTTGTGTATGTTGAACCATCCTTGCATTCTTGCAATGAATCCTTCTGGCCATGGTTATAATCCTCTGGATAATTTGCTGAATTAGAAGGATTTTTATATCTATGTTTCATAGGGAAATTGATGTATAATTTTCATTTTTGGTTGGGTATTTCTTAGTTTTGGTATCAGGGTAATACTTGCTTTCAGGAATAATTTTGAGAGTAATGCTTCCTTTTCAATTTTATTAATGAGTTTAAGCATTGATAGCATTAGATCTTCTTAAATTTCTTGTAGAATTAGCAGTGAATCTTTTAGGACTTGAACTTTTCTTTGCTGGTAAGTTTTTAATTACAGTTTCAATTTCACTGACTAATAGTGAGTTATTTAGAACTTTTATCAACTTGATTCACTTTTTTTTACAATTCATGTATATCTAGGACTTTCTCCATTACTTTTGTGTTTTCTATACTATTAGAGTACAGGTTCTTGAAGTAGATATTGTTGTTCTGCTGAATTTCTGTAGGATCTATTGTGATTTCACCCTTTTTATTCCCAATGTCATGAATTTGAGTCTTGGCTTTTCCTTTTTTAAATAAGACTAGTTAAAGTTTTGTCAATTTTATTTAATCTTTCAAAGAACCAAGATCTCTATGATATATTGGTTCTTCGTATTGTTTCTTTAGTCTCAATTACATTAATTTTTTTCCTCTCATCTTTATAACTTCCTCCCACCTATAAACTTGGGCCTCAATTTTTTCTTTTTCTAGAATTTATATTCAACATTAAGTTGCTTTTTTGAGGTTGTTCTGTTATGCTGACATAACAATTCATTGTTACTAATCTTCCTCTTAGTGCTACTTTCATAAATTCTGGTATGTTGTAACAGCATTATCATTTATTGCTATATTATCATTTGATACTGTTTCATTTTTTCTTTAATTTCCTCTGTGACCTCTTGTTTATTCAGGAGGGTTTCATTTAATTTCTATGTGTTTATTTGGCTTTTGTGTTTTCTTTCGGTGTTGATTCCCAATTTCATTGTGCCATGGTCAGATAATATACATGAAATAATTTCAATTCTTCTATATTTATTTAAGCATGTTCAGTGGGTGGACCAGTAAGTGGTCTAATTTGGAGAATGTCTCTTCCATGTGCATATGAGAAGAATGTATATTGTGATGTCTTTGCATGGAGCGCTCTATAGACACCTTCTAATTTCATTTGTTCACAGGTTTGATTTAGTATTCCATTTTCTTTTTGAGTTTTTGGTCTAGTTGATATATCTATTTTTGCCAGTGGGATATTAAGGTCATCCATTACAACTGTGTTAGTGCTTATTTAATTTTTCATATCCATTAATATTTTTTACATAGGTGCATCTGTATTTGGTACATATTTACTTATTTTTATCTCTTCTTGTGGATTTCCCATAGTGAACTGTGACTCTTTTGATCAGTCTTGGCTTGAAGTTCATAATGTTTGAAAATGGAATGGCTACCCTTGGTTTTTGCTGGGTTCTTCTTTCTTGGATAGTTTTCTATCCTTTAACTTTCAGTCTATGAATTTCTTTTCAAATTAAGTGTGGTTCTTATATGCAGCACATTGTTGGATCTTACTTATTGATCCAATCTGCCAACCTGTTTGTTTTGATTGGTAAATTGGGACTATTTACCTTAATCATTATAATTGATATGTATTGTATTATCTTTGCCATATAATTTTCCTCTTCATTTTTATACTTTTCTGCTGGATGGTTTAGACTAAGATAAAGCAAGACCTATATAACAAGAAATGTAACTTTTATATCTGATCAGGTCAGTCAAGTCCCCTCAGGATTTATCTTGTAACCCTATACTGCACTTTGTAGATCCTTTGTCAGTGTTAGCCTTGTGGATGAGTCATGGCCATTACTTGACCAGTTTGCTCTCTGTGAAAGCCTGAGAGAAAGTTTTCTCTCCATGTGACTCTCCTTAGGTACACTGTACATCATCGATTGCATTCCTCTGTGGCCCCATAATTTCCTTGATCAGAAAATTTGGGGCACAACTGAGTTACATGATGTTACAGTACAGGTTTTCCTGTCTTGAGTCTTCACTGACCTTGAAAGGCTAGGGCCAAAATGTTGGCTGACCTTGCAGCCCTTCCTTTTCTCCAATTTTTGGTCTGCAAACTGTTAATCCTCCAGAAAAGAAGCTGATTATTACCCTATAACATATGCAGTTCAGTTTACCCCCACTATCTCTCTAAATATCAAACATCTTAGGCATAATGTGGAACAGGTATTTTTTTCCATCAAGTATTGATGTATTGAACTTTAAGTCCTTACAGAATATGAGGGAAAGAAATTTTTTTTAAAGAAAGGTATAGACACATATTTTTACACAGAAATTTAGAAATCTAACGATATACAGCATTGTAGCAGGACCGTCCTGTGACATTTTTTTTACTTGTGTCTCTTTTGTTTTTCATTTATTACCCATTTAAAAAAACTTTTACTTGTGAGATAGTATGGTAATAATTGGTATGTCATGACAAGAAGTATGTGTTTAGCAGACCAGAATGACAGGCATTCCATGTGTAGCCCTTCTGTTACACATTGCTATCTTCAGTGCAGTTACTTGGTTCACAGATATCAGCATATGATAGTCAGGTTGAATATCCTACCAATTAACTGCTACTTTAAAAATCCTGCTGATGTTTCTCGGCCCTTGCTATTTTTAAGATGTTTTTCTTTTCAAGGTTGCTAGCCACAATCTGTCTTCCAGATGTAATATTCTATCCTTTCCCTTGTTCAATTTGTTGTGTGTAATTTCATTGACGTATTTAATCTCCTGGATTTTTGTTTAAATCTTTTTTATGTATTCCATTTATGTCCTATGGTTAGCCTTCATGGTTCCTCTCATTTTCCTAAGTTCCTCTATTTGTTTAACCTACTGTCTACTTTAATGTCTCATAATGATCATTATTTCCTTTTTAAAAAAGAGAGAATTTTTTTCTGTATCATTATATTTTTCCCTTCTGCTGATATCATATAAGAAAGTTCTAGTGGGTGGCTTCAAATTTCCTTTGTCTCCTTTTGTTCTAGATTTGTCATGGGTGGGCTGAAGTTTTAGGGTTGCATTTCTACTTTATTTTGTTTCCTGTGTTGATTCCAATAGATTTCTTGTGATAGATACCTTGATCTCTAGTATCAATGATTTCCAAGGAAGTGTATATCTCTCAAGGATGTCTTCCCAGTACGTGTGTTTATCTCAAGAACCTACCTTCCCAATTTATTAAGGATATCCTTTGATGGTTAGAACCCCAGACCATCATAGTGATGTCATACAAGGAAGAAAAACTGATTATAACAGGTATATTTACATTTAATAAGATATCCTAATTAAAGTAGTATAGTTAGCAATAACAACAGTATCAAGCACAGCCTTGCAACTCACAAAATGTTATAACTGTTATCATAAGAGCAAATTCTTCAGTTACATGAGAAATACCAACATACACTGGGGACTTATATGCAGTGATTTTCCATTTAGTAGGGTGATTTTACACTGTCGAGTATTTAAGAGGGATGGGAATAAGATAGATCAATGAGGACAACTAAAGTTAAAGCAGGACTGGGGAACAAAGGACGCTTACCTAAATTTTGGGAAACTGGAAATACAAGAAAGAAAGATTTCTAAAAGTAAGCTAAAAAGAGAAGAAACAGTGTTTCACTCACATAAAAATATAAAAACAAAAGAGATTGTTGAAGAAAGAGAGAGAAGATGAATAGAAGGAAAGAAGATAAACATGAAACTTAAACAGTAAAATACACAAGTAAATACATAAGTAAAATAAACATCAAAAAGAAAAACAAAGAAAAGAAAAATAATAAAATTCCTCCCATATCCACATTATTGTGGCAGTGTCCAAGTCAGATCCCAGAAATGTGCTGTGGAATTCCTACAAGTTTGCAGTAGGGTTTGTCCTGGGTAAGGGACTGATCTTGGCTTTGAATGTGTGGGTTGGGACTGGTCTTAGGCAGGTAACATTGTAGATATCTACTACTCCTTACTATGACTGTCTCTGTGGTGCTGTCCCAGTGGCTGTGATCCCCTCAGGTAGGGAAAATCCAGGGTTGCTCGCCAATCTGTGTACATTTGGATCCAATCTGTGTACACTTGGAACCTTACACAACTTTCTCTGTTCCATGCCACTGACTCCTCACACATACTGTTCATTAGGAGGGAGAGTTTCCCATGTCCCCTGTCACCAAAGCTGCTTGTCTGCTTATGCCACTCGGCTGAAGTCACTTTGCTGGCCTCAGACCAAGGGGATGCTTCCAGTCCTTCGTATTTAGTAAATTTTTCTAAAGAATGTTTTTGTTCATTTCTGTTTAGATTTCCAACTTCCTTCTGACCTTCCAGTTCTTTATACTATTGCCAGCCTTAATTCTTTTAATTTTTGTTTCTCTCTCAAAACATCCGTGTCACTTTCATTCCTAGAGCACTCAATTTTAGGCTGATAGTTATTTTTTCTCAAAACATATTATTACCCTAAATTCAAGCATCTGCTGTCACTGTGGGGAAAGTCTACTATTGGGCTAATTATGACTACCTTTGCTTTGTGGTTATTTTTAATATTTATTTTTCTTTAATGCTCTGTGGTCTTGCTATAATGCCCTGTACCCCTTAACAAAAAACTAATATTTTAGGGGTTTTTTTGTGTGTTGTTTGTTTGTTTGTTTGCTTGTGTAAGGTCAAACTATGCAGCTCAGACTCATAGTGGTCCTCCTGTTTGCTGTGGCCCTAGTACTCAGATTCTAGGATTGTGCCACCATACCTGGATTCCATTGGCCAGCTCAGGGCACCCAGGAGCAGGGCCAGCACATCCCACAGTGCCAGGGATCAAACCCTGGCCCCTGAGCTTACCTAAACAAGCATTTGATTCGCTGAGCTATCTTGCTGACCCTAAAACCCTATAGTATTCTAATGTTAATTTTATTGTATTGTCTTATGTATAAATGTTTATCTTTCACTTGTTCTAGTGAATTCTTAGTCATTATCTCTTCACATAGCTAAAGCATTATGTTTGTATCTCTAGTCTCTCTTTATAGGATTCCAATGTGTGTTAGGCTTTCCCTTTATGTCCTCCAGTTCCTTAATGTTTTGTTTTTATTTTTCCTTTATTGGTCTGTCTGAGCTGCATTATGGTAATTTCTCTGGTTTTATCTTCTAGTTCATTTACTTTCTTTTTGGTCATCTCTAAAATGTGTCTAAACACATAAGGCTTTTAGATTAACAATGAACTTTTTTGTTTCCCAAAGTTTGACTTTGATTTTTCAAACTTTAAAGTTTTTATTATAATTATGGCATCCTCATTTTTATTTAATTCTTTTTATTCATTATTCTTTTGTATATGAAAAGAGCACAGAGAATCTGTTCTCTTAGCAAGTTGCCACATCTTAAGCATTTCTTAAAGTATTTATTTTATATTCTGTATAATTAATTTTTTCACTATCTGAAGCCACTGAAGATTTAGTATGAGCTTCTAGTTTATTTTACTACCTTTTCTTTCTTTGGTGTTCTTTGAAGATTTTTATTTGCAAACCTCAGTAGGTCCCCTGAATGACTAAAATGGAGATGCTTTTCTGTAGAGAGTTCTATTTTCCACTAGGAACAAGACACTTCTCTTAATCTAGGAACCCTGTTTTTTTCAGAATGCTGGTTATCACGCTTTCCAGGTTAAGTACCTTTAGCTTGCCATTGGCTTAGTTTGTCCATTGTATAAATGGTTTTGCCATTTGCTTTAAGAGTAACTCTTGCTATTGATGTGGGCTTTCAACATACCATTCTGTTTTCAGCCCATTATTAAATCTTGGTTTGCCTGTTTATTTTAGTGACTAAAGTAGTAAAATTTAGTGCTTTAAAGGGTCTCCTTACTTCCTGTAATCCCACCAATGCATTAATCATTATGCTTTAGGAGGGTCCTTCATAACATCTAGTCTTCTTGATGACAGCAGAAGCCTCTTACAGTAAATATGCACACAGTATTAACAGAAACAAATTTTGAAAAGCTTTAAATATTTTGAGTTGAGTCTGTCCATCTATATTTTCTAATATTTTATATATGCATGCTCAAATTTTCCAAGATTTTTCATTTAAGACATTTCTTAAAGTTTTTTAAAGTCCATTACTTACACACCCTGTGGATTTAGAAAAGTGCTACTTTTCCCTGCCTGTGTTGTTTGTTTGTTTGTTTGATTGATTGATTTAAGCATTTACTCAAGATTGCTGTGTTTCAGAGTTGGCAGATGTTTTTATAAAAGTCCAGATAGTAAGTATTTTGAACGCTTTGGACTGTGCAGCTACTCTGTTCTGCTGTAGTAGTGTGAAAACCAGAGACAATGCATGAATAAATGGATGTAGCTGTACTCCAATAAAACTTTTTGTTATATATACAAATGGATATGGCTGTGTTCCAGCAAAGCTTTTGCTACAGAAACAGGCAGTAGGCCTACAAGCTACAGTTTTTTACTTCTGCTCTAGTCCAAACTCTGCATCAAATTTTCTTGGGTGTTGAATCTCTATTCAAATTAGTTTTTCAGGGATTCTGCCTATCTATCCATTTTCTTCCCCAAAAGCTCAAATTTAGCTCTCTTGGGCCCTTTGCACATGCTGTTTCTTCTTTGTGAGATCTTCCTCCACATGTCCTGGCTGTGGCTGCTGTGACTGTAGCCTCCTTAGACTTGCACTTCCTAAGCTGTTAGCTACCTAGCAGTTTACCGCAGCATCATTTCAGCAGCACATTTCCTTATGCTCCTTTTCCCAGCATTGTGAAGTTTGTTGATTCTTGCACTGAATAAATTTGACAAAATTGTTGCTCTTATATTTCCTATTGTATTGTCTTACAGAAGTTAACTGAAATATGCAAATTTTGGCTAGCCTGTACTTAAACAATTGAACAGGTTAGTGGGTAAGAGACTTTTCTCATTTATCTCTGTACAGTCGTTCATTAACCCGTACTTCATAATGTTAATTTGCAAAAGATCCTGCCCTTGGGGCTGGAAAGATAGATCAGTAGAATAAGTGCTTGCCTGGAAAGGCCTTTCAATTTAGAGCAGACTTGTAATTTATTTTTCATTTAGTTTGACTTTCTGGCTGAGAGAAAGCTGCATAAAAATAAGAACCAAAAATGTTCTTAGTGTAAACCTTGGGGCATAGCACAGTAGTGGATACTTTGGGTAGTCATTAGCTGAGTAAATATGGCCATGAGGCTGGTGATGTTCTTAGCACCGATACTTTATAGATGAGGAAACTTAGTTATTTAAGTTATACTTAAATAACTTATTTGAGGTCTAACAGCTATTAAGTGGCAGGCCTAACTTTAAATGTGAGGTAGGTGTGTCTGACTCTAGGCCCTGAGCTGATGCTCATACCCTCTGTGGGCCTCTTGGTTTCTTGGCTATGTGCAGAGATGAAGAACAAAGCCACCCAGCGATTCTTGGAGACCTGTCAAGTGAGCTAGAGGTAGGGAGTGGTGAGGTGGAGCACAGAAGCGTGGTGTTAGTATTGAATGAGCTGACTCAAGTTAAATGGGAAAAGGATCAGTTACCTAATTGCAAACAATCCCACTGTTAAGGTCCAGCATCATAATTCAGGGTCAAAACAGTTTTATGCCAGCGGGATCCCAGTGTTCTTAGGGTAGTGAAGGGAAAATGAGTAGGAAGGCTTCATTCTCAGTGCAGATCTGGGGTAAAGCAAAATGCCCCAGCTTATCCAGGAGGTCTGGCAACCATTAAAGAGAAATGACTTCCTAAATTCTAACTGACAGGAGGACTGAATGCATTGTACCATCCAGGATGTAGAGCCCCCATGCTCAGGGAAATGAATATGCTTTAAAAACTCTTGGGATCTTTCCGGTTTGTCCCAAGCTTGGGAATGTAATGTGGAACATTTTTCAAACAACAGTTTGAAAGAAAGTTAACATACTTTTCTTAAGATTTTGGAAAGCTGTGTTTTGCTTATTAGTCAGTGGAAAATCTATATGACTAAAATATGTTTAAACATAAGATGGTTAATAGAACGGTCTCAGGGTAGGAAAATAGACCATTTGAAGCAAATCAACCATTAATTTCATATGTGTTACTTAAGAAAAAAGAAAACATTGAAGCAAAGTGAAAATGACATGATGGTCCATTTCAAACATTTGGTAAATGTAATGTAAATGAATTCTCTGTAGTGGTTCTATGAGTTCAGCCAGACCATCAGAGCCAACTTTAAGGACCTCATGGTAACTGGGAGTTTAATAAAGTTTTGCAGAATTATGGTGTTAATTTTCTGGAAGGCATCAACTGTAAATAAAGATGTATTATTTTGTCAAAGAAATAATTCATAAGCAGAATAAAACTTGTCTGTGTATAATGTTGACTAACACATAATATGTACAGAACTAGTTATCCATAAAGAGAAAGACAAGATACATATGCTCACATATGAAAACTGTTTTACCAAGAAAAAACATGTTTTGACATCTTCCTGGATTTTTAACCTTTGTGAAGTAAACATAATTCACTGTTTTACAAACAAAAACCTTTAAATTACAATTAAATCCCTCTCTCTCTCTCTCTCTCTCTCTCTCTCTCTCTCTCTCTCTCTCTCTCTCTCTGTGTCTGTCTGTGTAAAAGCTGAAATTCATAGAAAACTGGAAGAGACAGCTTGTTTTTTATTTTTATTTTTTAAATGTATTTTGGTACAAGATCTCACTACACAGCTTAGACTTGTAGTGATCCTCCTGTTTTCAGCCTCCCCAGTGCTAGGATTACAGGCATCACCACCACGCCTGGACTACTGCCAGCTTAGTGTGCCCAGGGGTGGGGCCAGCCCAGCGTATGGTACCAGGGATGGAATCCCGGTCACTCCACGTATGTAAGCGCCTACTTGGTGCTCTTTCTGCTGAACCATCTCGCCAGCCCTTATAACTTGTTTTTAAACCAGAGTCCATTTTATATAATCATTTTGATTGATTATTAAGCTTGGCCTTGGACTGCCTGGTACCTTAGGATGAAATGGATAATGGAATAAATTTATATCATTCTTATTATAAGAAAAAAGAAAGTTAGGTTATTTGTTTCTAAAGACAGATTTTCCTGAGACCAGATAGTAAAAAAGTTTAAGTGTAATTTTCTATGGGAATATGAACCATATAGTGGATAATTTCTTCAACATTACTTTCTAGCAAATGTGCTTATGTTTTTTCACATACCTGTCATCTACACCTTTAAAACGTGGTGCTATAACATTAAAGTACATTTCAAAAATGGCAAACTTTGTGTAAGTTGGGTTTTATTTCCATTTTATAAAAGGTGTAGGGTTAGTGGTCAGTGCATACTTTATAAGTCCAAAAAGAGATTCTAATTTGTATGCCTGTATGGTAGTAATCTGCTGTTATTCCTGTGTATCTGACTACTTTTACTTGAGCACATTTTTAAAAATTTATTTATTTATTTGGTACAGAGTCTTTCTATGCAGCTTGGACTCATAGCGATCCTCTTGTCTCAGCCTCCCCAGCACTGTGACTATAGTCGTGCACCACCATCCCGTTTTGGTGGTGTACCAGAGCTGGTGAAGCTTGAAGGAGAAGGGAGAAAGCCCAGGACCTTGTATTTGTCACATAGGCACTGAGACCACCGAGCTATCTCCCCAGCCCTTTTCTACTTTTAAAAATTTATACTTACCGTTATCTTCTAAATTTCATGAAAATTTGAGTTAGCATTCAACCTCTTAATAGCCTGTTGCTCTTTTTTTTAATTAATAATTCTCCAACATTTTCAATGACTTGATTAAGTGTGGACAAGTCCCTGAATAACATAGTCATCCATAAGACAATACAGTATTATTCCTTTTAATAGATTTAATGCAAACTGTTTCTGCATCATCTAGGTACAAAGTATCTTTATTTCATTTTCATATTTTTTAAATTTAGTTATATTTCTAATTTGTTTTCTTAATAGCAATGTTATACTGTTATTATGTTTATAATTTTAGTATGTCAGACTAATATGAATTGTATAATAATCAAAATATAATTAAAACAATTATTTTGGGTCTTACATTGTAACCCTTAAAACTGTGTGTGTGTGTGTGTGTGTGTGTGTGTGTGTGTGTGTGTGTGTGTGTGTGTGTTGCTGGAGATCAAATCCAGTACCTAGAAGTTGGAAAGTACCATGAGTTACAACCACAGTCCTCCCCTTAAACAGTGGAAGAAATCTTACCTATGGCACCAGATTAAAATTTAGCAGGCTAGGCCAGGGAAATGGCTCATTAGAATTAACCCTTCTCTGACAAGTACAAGGGCCTGAGTTCAATCCCCAGTTCCACCAAAAAAATTAGCAGGCTGCTATTGTAGATACTTAGCATGTGTAAGATCTCAGGTTTAATCCTCAGCACCACATTAAAAAAAAGCAAGGAAACAAGCAAGCAAGAAAAGCAAGCAAGCAAGCACATGGGAGGATGAGTGAGGCAGGAAGTTTATAAGTTTGAGCTTAATTTAGGAAATTTAGTGACTTAGTGAGACCCCCCATCTCAAAAAATTAAAAATAAAGAACTAAATAAAAGTAAAAGACTGAAATTGTTTGAAGTGCCTCAGTATGAAGACTCTAGGTTCAGTCTCAAGTACTACCCCTTAAAAAAGTTTTAGCAATCCCAATTTAGTGTGTTTTTTTCTGTTCATTCTCAGGCAAAAGCCATCAGCACTCACCATAAGTCACAGACATTCTGCAATTAAAATGTTCACCTATTTTGCTTTTGAAAAATTATCAAACATAAAATGCATTAAAAAGATGTTTTGTATTATTGTATGTTACTCTTTCTGCGTTTGTTTTTCTTGCTTTTGTTTTTACTCTTCATAAAAGAAAAATATAGTTTAAAAAAGATACTGAAATGAAATGAAAAAAAGATGTTAAATGAGCAGCTGATTCCATGTTCTTAGGCTAAATGAGGAGTTGTCACCTTTTTGTATCTTTTTAAAAAATTGTATTATTAATAGTAGATGTAATTTGAAGGATTTAGCTGTGTTTACACTTATCTAGGCACGAAACTGGCTAATTGGACAAATCCTTCTGTCTTACAAAACTCAAGCTTACAACATCAACAACCATAGCTCTCCTATATTCAGGGAGCTCATGAACTTTCCAGGCAATGACTTGACATTTGACAGCCCTCTCTCATATATTTACTTACTAAAACTATGACATTGTTCTCTACACTATATTCCCAAACTCATTCAGCTTCCTTTTTTCTGGGAGTCATGGTGGTCCTTACCAGCACAGAGCCTCATTTGTAGCCACTGGAGAACTGCCAAGGACTTGATTTTGCCTTGCTTAGCTCCGGAAAATTCATTTGTTAACTTGTCCAACATTTTGGGAAATAATAAATGGGAAAAGTTATCTAGGAGTCCATTTTTCATAAAGGTGTTATATTTTATTCAACATATTTTAGTATTGCTACTGGACTTTCTATACTTATCTACATATTTGGTTGCTGAATTCAGTATACATCCAGTGGAAATCCAAAGGAGGTTCCTTCAACAAACATTAATTGGGGGTCTACTGTGAATTGAGCAAAGAGGCTATGGGGAGTGTGAGGAAAGAGGTTGGTCAACTCTCTTAATTTTAGCAGCAGCACAGTAGTCTAAAGAAGACATAAACATTTTTCAACAATAAAATGGATCTATTAATAAGACAATGGGTAGCCCAGTATGCAGAGTCATTTTTAATGCCTAGCTTTATGAGCTAAATGACACTCAGCTCTCTGCCTTCTTGCCTGTTCTCATTGGACAGAATGGAGGTTTCTTTTTTTTTTTTAATTGTCTAGAGTTTCGCTGAGTTAGCAAAGGCAGTGCAATTTACCCAGTCGTAACCCCAAAGATTGCAAAAGGGAGCCAGTGAAATATTGCACAAGCCCAGCCTTGGTTTAGTCATGAATTATGCACTGTGTATTTAGACTATTCTACTGTTATAGTCTGTTTATCTGTTGACTTCCACCAAGATTTAGAGTTTTGTTGTACTTAATAACTTGCTTTATTTTGTTTGACATGTATTTTATGTCCTCCATGTGCATGGATACATAAGATACACAGTCGTGGGTGAGGGTCTGGAGAAAAAGCCCAGCCCCAGAAGCACTAACTTGGAGAATTCGGGGGTAAAATTTTCACATACTCTCTACTCTTATAGAGTGTGGACCATTATGAAAATGTTCAGTGTTTTCCCAGATTTCTCCCCTAGATCAACAAACAGTTAAATGAAGGGAAGAAAAAGAAGTTTAGCTTCCTCCTTATTTCTGGATTGTGACTATTAAAGCTGGTCCTTAAATTAAAAAGCAGTCTGTTCAATTAATTCAAGATTAAGTATAAGTAAGAATTTCATGGGTTAGGACCATATTTAAATTTTTCATTCTGTTTCTTTCATTAAGTCCTATATTCAAAATTTTTTTCTAGTGAGTTAGTGTAAGTTTTTGCATATCTTATAAATAAGAGTGCTAATGTTAGGATACTGAGGTGAAATTTGATTTTAGCTTGATCTGAAAAAAATCTCAGATACTTTTTAACATGCATGAGTTTGTGTTTTGGTATTCTTGGTATGTTAAAGGAGAACAAGTAAAAATCATGCTAAGCATATTCATATTTGATGATTCACAAAAGCATGTCTTTTATGTCTATTTAAATTTGCAGTTATTTATGTGTAAAAAAATTTACTTACTTCCGTTCTGGGTTTTAAGAATTTAAATGATCTTTATCAAAACAGAGATATTATATTCTAAAAATTCTTCAAATGGCATTAACTGTTTATCTTATTTTCACCAACTTCCTCTTCCTATGACAAGTGCTTGTAGTATCTAGAATGTAATCTCTTTCCCTGACCTTACATAGAATTGCATGAATACCTATATTCTGGTTTCTCTTCAGATCATATAAATCTTTTGCCTTTTACTGTTTATACTGGAGTAACTCCAGTTTTGAACAACTTTCTTTGAAACTCATGTTGAACAGAAGATACCTAGACCAGGCCCCCTATCCAATGTCACACCAATCAGAGATGGAGAATTTCACATTTTTAACTGATCCCAAGTCTTCTGACCTCAGTGCTTCTGCTCTTTGCTAGACTCCATTGCCTTTAGATAGAAAATCTGCAATGAAATAAGTGTTCAAGTGAATATAATCTCTCTCTCTCTCTCATGATATTTACTAATAAATGAGACTCATAAGCCTTTAATTTCATGGAAATCATACTCTGATTAAGAGATGGGCTGTACTTTTGGTTGGGTTTCACCAAAAGAAAGCTATTCAGGTGCAAGTAGCTTATTCAGAGGGGAGAAAACAGAGTTGTCTTCTACTCTGAGCAGAAAGGTGTTCTAGGAACTGTAACTTTCTGTACCCTTGACCTGTTTCTACAGGGATGAGCATAAAGAAATGCTCAGTTGGGGGCCTGAGTATTCACAGTAAGACTGGTGACAAGGTCTGAGTTTATGGCTGCAGAAAAAGGCACCACAGTAGGGGATTAGGGAGCAATGTGTGATCATTATGTCCTTGGGGTGAGCTAACAGAGCATAGAGGGTCTGGCAGAGGAGATTTCCAAAAAAAGTGTTGTTCCCTGAGACCCATGAACCTAGCAGACATAGTCTGATGGAAGCTGAGCAAGCAAGCAGTGTTAGGCAGAGAGAACTATAAGAAGTTCCATGTGGTTAGAATGTGATGAGAGATGAGTAGATCAGATAGACAGAGGTCAGACCCCCAGCGTCCTGGAAGCTACGATGGAGAACTTGGACTTTATCCTGCGAGCAGTAGAGAATTAATGAAGGATTTAAAGCTAAGGCATTATTGTGATCAAGTTTGTATTTGGGAAAAATCTTTACATCTTCAGTTCAGAGAATGGAGTGGGTACCCAAAGCTGGGGCAGGAAGCTCAGCTAAGAATGTGTTGTAGCAAGCCAAGCCAGGAAGCTGTGTCATGGCCTTCTACCTGGCCAGGAACAGAACCTCTTTGCAGATGAATGCTGCCTGACAGTGTCAGTGTTAGCTACCTTGGTACCAAAAAGGTTGTCTGGCCTTGCCAGGAGGTACAGATGTTGAGTCAAACTGCTCTTTTGTTCCTACAATTCCAGGTGGCGTGTTATCCCCTGTGATTCTTAAATAGGAAGGTATTTGTTTCTTTGGAGAAAAACTCACTTGGCTTCCAATAAGATGTTAATGAAGAATTAAAAATAGCACTTTTCTGGCTGGCTTGTGTACAGTGTTCTGGTGCTGCAGAGCCGTGCTGGATCCTGTGTGCTATGCGTGGTGTTTGTATCTCAGTGACCTTGACACATTTTACCCTGTTGTTTGACCACTTTTCCCCAGCCCTAGCCCCCTGCCTCAGTAAGGTCCAATTGTACAAATCTAATCTACGCTGTTAGACCTCAGGACAGTGGTTCTCATGAAGAACACAAATCTGGGGGTGATGTTCTATTTCTTGAGATGAGTACTGAATCTATATATATGGACCCTTGGTTCAAATGCATGGAGTTATGCTTTTATGGTGTGTGAAAGTTTTTATATGCATTACTCCTCAATAAATAAGCTTATTTAAAAATAGAAAGTAAGAGAAATGTTAGGTCATCTGAACTGAACAGAGCTGCTCCTAACAACCATCTGGTTCTGCCTATTTACATCTGAGACACCAAAACCCAAGGGAGATTTTTAAACCATCTTTTAAGGTTACACATGGTGCTCTATCCCATCTGGAAGCTACGCTCTTCTTGGCTTTTACTTGATAGAAGGGAAGTGGTGAGACTTGTGAGGTGAATAAATTTAAGAGCCCGCTGCTGTCTCTTATTATAGTAAATCTTACTTGGAAGTTTCTGGAAGCACTGAGTTACTTTGTGCTCTTCAAACAATGAGAGGATCACAAGAACATATGTGCTACTGGGCACTAATGATGGATCCACAGCGTAAGTTCATCAGGGTTGGAGAGACAGCTTCCAGGACGCGGATTTCCTCTTATGGGGACTAAACTATCTGAGCAATTAGAATGTCCCTGTCTTTCAGAAGCTACCATGAAACTTTTAATGGGATTGGGCCATGATCTCTTTTACAACATTTGACTGTGAGGTATTTTTGATCCTGTAGGAGTAGTATTATGAGCTATGGAGTAGAAAATATTCTTCAGTGATTTTTATGACTTGATGGAGAAAAAAATGCTTTTTCTCTATATATTAACTGGAGAAAAAATGCTTCTTCTCTCACTTGTTCCAAGTTCTCATAAAAAATAAAAATATCAGCAGTGAAAATATCGCATATGAGGTAAAAATGCATGAAAAACTAATGGTAAAATATTCTGCTATATAAAAATAGCACAGATGCTAAGTGGACTTGCATCTGAATGGAGATAGCCAAGTGCAGCTAACTATAAAAATGCCATCCTTCTTTTAGCAACAACCACTAAGATTGCCTTAACATATTTCTCATTATAGCCCTGCTAGCTATAAATAAGCACATATTATTCTTATTCTTGTTTTACATGTGAGGAAATTGAGGCTTAGAGACACCATGCCTTTCTTAAGGTCATGCAGATAGAAACTAGGAAAACTGCTACTAGAACCAGGTTGTGTACCCACAGTTCATGTTGTACCTCTGTGCATTGTGGGGCAAGAACTCATAACATGGTTTGTCCTCTCTCTCTCTCTCTCTCTCTTTCTCTCTCTCTTTCTCTCTGTCTCTCTCTCTCTCTCTCTTTTCAGTAGTGGTGATTGAACTTTGGACCTTGTGCTTGTGAGGCAGGTACATATGCTGCTGAGCTATCTTCCTGGTCTTAACATTGTGTCTTCTTGTGAAATACTGAGACTGACCCCCCCCTAAGAACTGGGACACTAGCTGAATAGATGTGTCCTTTGGACACAGGAAGGGGTGTTTTTCATTATTCACCACCTTAAATGAAATAGTAACATTAACCTCCAATAAGGACTAATTCATCTCACCCTCATGTGAGTCAACACAACAGAAGACTGAATTAGATGCATGCCCTCCACCTTACCATATAGGTATTGGTCAAGAACACAGAGTTGATAGATTGTTGTCTCACGTGACTCACTTTTCCACACCTCAGTTTATTCATCTGCTAAATGGTGATAATGATACTAATAGTATCTCCCCAGTACAACAAACTTATTGAAACATCTACATAAGAGATATACTTAGCACCTTGCCCTGTCATAGTAAACACCACAGAAGTGTAGATATGATTACATACGATCAGCAGTAATGCTGCATGTGCTTCTTGTACACATACATACATACCCACACAAAGTTATATGTATACAATTAATTGTGAAGCCTGACTGTAGCATGGAGAACTAGAAACCAGATTCTCATTTCTCTGGAATAGGGTCAATAAGGCATGGATCTTGACAGCAAGTAGGCGGTTGGATGAGTTTTGTAGCAGCAGATTGAATATATAGAAGGCTCTAAAAGCCCTTCCAAAATGTGTGAATAAGGTAGGCTTTGGTTTACTCTAAAAATCATCTACCTGTATGCCCCCTTACCATGTACACATATTCTAAAAGGACAGGACTTGGCTTATTTTATATTAGATTTGCCAAAGAAAATATAATTGTTCTATTATGACTTGGCATCTTGTGAGCTAGATATGACATACTATGGAGAATTTTACTCAAATAACAAGCAAATTTTAAAGATTTTTCACATCTAAAACAGATGTACAGGCAAGATCCATACATGGTAGTCAATTCACGAATTAAGTAAATAAGTGAAAGTCTAAATGCACATTTTGAGATCTAAGTCTTTGTTCTGTATTTTAAACATATGGTTGATTTCAAAGTCATGGTAACCACCAAGTTGGAACGCAACCCACTCAGAAGTAGCTGGCACCTTGGAGGAAAGGATTAGAATTCCTTGTGACCTTGATATGTTAAATACCTGATCAGAAGCAATCAATGTGAACTCAGTGGAGCAGGGCAAGAACAGTGTCAGTGAGCAGAAAGTAGTGCAGAGCTGGCTTAGTGTAGAGCAGTCCAAAGGACAAACCTCAAACGGACCTTGCTGGACAGTCAGGGACATTCCCTGTAGCACTGAAAAGATGGGGGGGTTGCTTCTCTCACTGGCTTTTTCTTGGCATAAGGCAGAGCATCCTTCGTGGTGGTATTAGGTCTGTCATCAGGAGAGCTGAGGTTGAGGAATGCAGGGAACTGAGGAGCTAGCTAGACAAGGTAGAAAAGTGGTCTCTGTACGGTACCCAGGCAGAGGTTGTTGCCCTTGAGGAGAAAGAAGATGTTTGTTAAAATTAGGTCAACAGGATGGAGGAGAGTTGAAAAAGAAACTAAGACAAATGGTGGGATAAATTCTGAAACTTTTACAAGTTTCAATAGCATCTTTTTTCTGAAATAAAAGAAATCAATGAGATTCAATGAGAAATCAAAAGATCATGTTGGCTTCTCTGTGAAGCCATTTTTATTATTTAAATCAGTGATGGTGAATGTTTTAGAGCTTTCAGTGATACAGACAGATCTCGACGGCATGTGCCCTATAGGTCCACCAACACTGGACTCTTACACACTAAGAAGCTGAGCTGGAAGGTTAAAGCCTCAGGTCAGGACTGAGGTTGGGGTTGACCTGGTGTGTCCTACCTGCAGGTACCCCTTTCCATCTTCCTGGTGGGCCAGAAATTCTTCCAACTCCCTTCAGGGCCTACCTCTAATGACAGATTTTCCTCTACTCTCTACTTCCTCTGGACATGGCATTGTATCATGTTCCCTACCCCAAATTTCTGTTTCTCTTTCTTTCATATCTTTCCTACTTTCCTTAGAACCAGCATTGTCTGCATATATTAATTTATGGGTTACATACAATGCAAGCCTAAGAGAGCAGCCCTTTTCTTTGCTGGCACTTGTGAAAACCCTAGTTTTGGCAGCAACTATTTCTTAACCATGTGCAGAAAATTAACCCCTAACAAATCTCAAGAGACAAAGGATATTTCCCTGGGGGTTTCATGAGACTAGTGATTGAAACTCTTAAAAATCAAGGATGATTTCAGTTATTCTATTAGAGTTTTGTAAACTTATTGAATAGAATCCAGAAAGCCCAGGGAGCATGGGAGAGGCAAAAAGGAAGAGTGAATGATAAAATGTAAAGGGAAAAGAAAGCTAAGTTGATCATGCAAGAAAGGATCTCCAAACAGTGAACAGACCAGCTTGGGACTTCACCGGCATAATTGATGAGTTCATATGCAGTGCCTCACTGGGTCTTGTGGGTGATTTCACTTGTTGGGGTCCTGTGACCCCACGAGGCAGCCCTTCTTCCACAGTCCTGTAATAAATTGATAACCAAAGTGAAGGAACTTAACAAGCCTTCTAGGCACTCTTTTGAAACTCTTTGTGTTTTAGAAAAGATGGAAAATGATGGTATTCTGTGGCATACATGTCTCATATTTTAATTCTCTCCTAAAACAAATTAGCTTTCCTCTCATCCTTCATTCTGTTACTTTACAGCAACACAGGAAAAATCACAAAGATGGTAAGGACAAATCAGTTACATTTTTTTTTAAAACAAGGACCAACATATGAGCCCAAAGACAAAAGCATTTTCCTCCTTTTGTATAATGCATGAGAATGTTTTCCTAAAAAGCAATGGCCAATTTCTGTCTAAAATGAATTTTATCTACTACACGTAGTACTCCTTTCTCACCTAGAATAAAACCATCCTAACTTAACATAGTATTTTAATCACATGAAATTAATTTTTAAAAAATCTGTTCATTGACGAGAATATATGTGATTACCTGCAGGGGTCAGAGGTCAAAGACATAAAGATATCATAGACAGTAGTACTATTTTAGTTAGGACAGCTAACCCCAGTTTGTCAGTTATTGTCTTTTCTTCTCAGTGGCCAATTATGGCTTGCAGTGTTGGGACCACACTTCGGGAATCAAGTTACTGAAATAAATGGCTTTTCTCAGCCCACAGTAAGCCCATGTGGAATCAGCAGAAAAGTTTCTCTTTCAAACAATTTTCTTAAGGGGAAGAGAAAAAATATTTCAAAAAGTAAGAGTAAATTTCACATGTCTCATTACTTGAGATTGGAATGATATATAACACAAGAAAATCTAAAAATTGTAGGTGGGCTGTCTCATTAAAAACTAATGTTTACTTATATGGTAGTTTTTTAAAAAAACAAGTAATCAAGCACTATATTGAATGCTTATGTATCTTATTTAATATTTACCTTAGACCTAGTCTTGGTGCTATAGGAATTTGTTCTTTTTTATCCGTGGGGAAAATGAGCTACAGACTGGTTGTGGGGGCAGAGAGTAGCCAGACCAACATTCAAACCCAAGCCGGCAAGGCCCCTGGTTCTTAATACTGAGCATACTTGCTCCATCCATACTAGGATGTGTGAAAATGAATCCTTTCATTGAAGACTGCTGTGCATATTAAGTGAACCCTTCTCCGTGCAGTTTAGGATGTGGAATATTACTGAGAATACCCATGTGGGACACTTACGGAGACAACTGTGCAGAAAGTGCCATGTTTTTGAGGCATCTGGGTAACTACCCTACTGGCTGTTTCTGGCTTTGGAGTCTGAGTGTGACTCTGGCTCTGCCTTTTTGCCATCTTTTGACCCTCACTTTATTCTTTCTTAAAACATACTTGACAAAAGCATGTGTTTCTTAGGGATAAAGTGTGATTAAATGAAAAAAAAATGAGACAGCCATTAATTTAGTGCTCAGCAAATGGTAGTGTTTATTGTTGATATCGCTACCATAAAGATACAACTATGTGACATTTTATGTCTTGACAACATTATCCTACCAAATTATCATACATTATGTTAGACTGTTCATTAAATTTATTGGATATCTCTGTTTACACTAAAGCCTTAAGAATGAGTGTGACAAGATTAGAATCCTGGAAAAGAGTGTATGGGCTAGTTGAGATGGAACTCAGCAGCAATATGGACTCTTGCTTGTCTCATTAAAGCCCTGGAACACACAAGATGCTTAATAGTTTTCCTTCAGGGACTGGATGATAAGCTCTAGAGGTATGAAGCATGCCTTATGGATAGCTTTAGTAATGCCAGCCGAGTACCAACCATGTGATAGAGTAAATACATACTGTGCTGATAAAATTGCTTTTATTTTTTCAGTATTTGGTATCTCTTGTTTAGAATGATAGAAAAATGGTGGGGATATGTGACTAATGTTACTTCAACTGTCAGGAGATGTTTCCAAGTTTGAAGGGGACTTAGTCTAATAAGTAACTGGGAAAGATGATTATTCTGTGCTGTAGTGAAGCAGGAATGTCTTGCAGCAGTGAAAACTGTGGGTGCCTTTGTGCCATCTTTTCTTGTAGGCCTTACTTTGTACCCTACTTCTAAGAGTAATGTGGTACTTTTTACTTCCCAATCCCTTCAGTGTTTTTCTTAATTTATTATATTTGCGTGTGTTTTCTTATTGTTGTGTTCCCAATATCAAGAATAGTTCCTGAAATATAACAGAAGCTCAGTACTATTTGTTGAATGAATGGATAAAATTAGAACCACTCATAAGGAGCTTGTCGAGGTGATAACTTATAAGGTAGTAGCAATGGAAAGGTGCTGATTCAGGGTGAGTACATGTAGTGAGCATGGTGGGCAAAGAGAAACATTTTTGGCCCTAAGAAAAAATGGTTTTTGCTGAAATACAAAATAATGTACACGCAGTAAGGATATGGGGAGTTGGAAGTAAAGAAAAATAGCCATGGTACTAAACAACCTCATTTCTCAGGGAAATGTTAGCCTCACTGTATAGATGAGACTTGAGTGGGTGAGAATGTACACCCCCCTCACTGGGCTATCTCTCATGGAAAAGTGGAAGGAAAGGAATTCCAGGGATAAGTGATCAAGTGGTGAGATTGCAGAAAGAGTATCTCAGTGCATGCAACAGGAATCAAAGTGAGGTGCCCTTGGGAGGAGCTGGTGGTTTCTCTGAGGCGGTACCTTCAAGTCCCTTCTCTCTGTATTGCTCTGTCATCTGCATTTTATATGGAATCAATATAGGCTTAAGGATTCTATAGGCTCTTTTTTCCATTCTGTTCTTTATGACTGTGTGTGCCACTTCCTCTTTTATATAGGGGGACTTTATCTCTTTACTGTTTTGGAGAAGAAAATGCAGAAAAGGATCAATATGTGACAAAAAAGTGTTTTGAAACAATTAAAGGTAACATTATATGAACTTGAAAATTCACAGGCAACAAATGGTTTCTACACTGGGCCTTTATTAAGATCATATAGAGAAGCACAGAAAGGTCTCCTGGGTGCCTATACAGACTTGGAAGAGGGCTGTGGCTTTAGGGCTATAGGGCCTCATTCTCTTCTTGGCGCTTCTGCCAACAGCTGCTTTTTTTCAGTTTCACATGTAGGACTCTGGAAGAGGCCTCAAGGGTCTGGAGAACTGGAAACACAGTAATGAATATGGGGTGTCCTCTGCAAGATGTCCAGACCCTGCACATCCCTTTCTGGTCCATACTGTAGCTGCTCAGCATTATTTATTTTTTATTTTATGTTTTTAATTTTAATAAGTTTATTGAGAAGGAAGTAGCAATGAGATAGTTTCAAAACAGGTTATTAGTACAGTTATAACAATTAATACATTGTGTATTATAGTCTTTTTAGTAGTTATTACTAGTACAAGATGCAGATATGGTATCTTGTCTAAACACTATTAGTTCAAAACCTATTTCTCATTGAACTAAGAGAAAGTAGCTGTATATTTATGCTATGTTGTATATACAGATATATACACATTTTTTCCACTACAAAATGGTCCATTACTGGTACAACTCTTATGGAAATCAGTGTGGAGATTCCTTAAAAAACTAGGACTGGAAATCCCATTCAAGCCAGCTATCTCCCTACAGCACAATTTGTGATAGCAAAATCTTGGAAAAAAACAAGATACCCATCACCTGAGGAATGGATGAAAAAGATGTGATATTTTTATACAATGGAGTATTACTCAGATACAAAGAATGATAAACTTGAAGCATTTATATTTAAGTGGATGCCACTTGAAGATATAAGTGAAATAAACCAGACCCACATGTGTAAATATTGTATAGTCTCCTTAGTATTAGAATGCAAAAGAAGTAATACAAATAGAAAGATATAACACAATTAAAAGCAAAGTGAGAAATTGAGGATTGCACAACAAGGAGAGGGCAAGGAAAAAAGCTTGGAAAAATGACAGGTGTAAAGCCATACATTTATATGCACAAGATGAGTAAGGCAAGGATCCTGAGAAACATCAGCAGGTTTTTGAAACTAGCAGTTAATTGATAGGATTCTCACCTTGACTAACTATATATGCTGATACCTGTGAACTAAGTAACTGCACTGAAGATAGCAATGTGTAATAGTAGGGTCATGCTTGGGACGCCTGTCATTCTGGTCTTCGAAATATGTACTGCTTGTCCTGACACACCAATTGTTGCCATACTGTCTCTGAAGTAAATGTTTGTTTGTTTTAAAAAAGGCAATAAATGAAAAAAAGAGACAGGAAAAAAATGTCAGTGCACTGTCCTGCTACAATACTGTATATGGTTAGATTTCTAAATTTCAGTGTAAAAATATATAATTGTTTATTCATATTTTTAAAATATTTTTTAGTTTTAAAATTTTTTTCTCCATATTCTATAGATACTTAAAGTTTAACATATCAATACTAGATGGAAAATAACTGTTCCATGTTATGCTTAAGATGTTTGATATTCAGATAGTGAGGTTAAATGGAACTGTGTATATTATAGGGTAATAATAAGCTTCTCTCCTGGAGGGTTAACAACCTAAGTTTGCAGACCAAAAATTAGGGAAAAGGACTGCAAGGACAGCCAACATTTTGGCCCTAGCCTTTCAAGGACAGTGAAGACTCAGTATGTAGGAAAACCTATACTGTAACATCATGTAACTCAGTTGTATCCCAAATTTTCTGATCAAGGAGATTATGAGGCCACAGAACAACGTGATCGATGACATAAAGCGTGCCCAAGGGCAGTCCCATGGAGAGAAAACATTCTCTCAGGCTTTCACAGAGAGCAAATTGGTCAAGCAATGGCTGTGACTCATCCATGTGACTGACACTGACAAAAGATGTGCAAACTACGGCACAGGGTTACAGGATAAATCCTGAGGGGAACTGACTGACCTTATCAGATACAGAAGTTTCATTTTTTTGTTGTATGTGTCTTGCTTTATCTTGGTCTTAACAATCCAGCAGAAAAGTTAAAAAATGAGGTTTAAAAAGTAAAGTCATATTAATATATTGACCTGTGAAAGGCTCAAGCCAACAACTTCTGGCATTGCCAGTCCTATGGCTAACCCACTACTATTATGGACTATTGGACTATATTGGATTATTTTGCCAAATTCACACACCTACAGTATTAAATTGGCAATGGAATACCCATCTCTAACAAAACTAAAAAGAGAAATACAAAAGAAGGACCATTTTGTATTTGTATATACAAAATAGTTAGGATAGATATACAGTTACTTTCTCTTAATTCAAGGAGAAGAAAGATTTATACTAATAGTATTTGGCCAGGATATCTTGTCTGTGTCTTATACTATGAATAACGACTAAGAAGATAACAATATGCAATATATTAATTATTGAAACTGTCCTATTAACTGGTTTTGAAACTATTTCATTGCTATTTGTTTCTCAATAAAATTAATTTTAAAAGGTCTATTTATATTCCCTTTTATGTTTACTTTTGCCAGAGATGGGAATTCCATTGACATTCATATATTGTAGGTGCACGAATTCAACAGAATAATCCAATATAGTATAGTAGTCTATAATAGTAGTGGGTTATCCGTAGGACTGGCAGTTTCAGTTGTTGACTTGAGCCTTTCACAGCTCAGTATGTCAATATGGCTTTACTTTTTATACCTTAGTTTTATACCTTTCTGCTGGATGGTTAAGACCAAGATAAAGCAAGACCTATATAAAAAAAAATGTAACTTTTGTATCTAACAAGGTCAGCCAAATCCCCCTCAGGACTTACCCGGAAACCTTGTGCAGCAGTTTGTAGATCTTCTGTCAGTGTCAGCCACATGAATGAGTCACAGATGTTGCTTGACCAATTTGCTCTCTGAGAAAGCCTGAGAGAATGTTTTTTTGGTATTGACAGAACATTCTATATGGCAGACAGACATCCTTTTCTAGTCTTGAGCAGAGTCCAAATCAGCAGCCACAAGGAATGTCTAAATGTATTTAGGTGAGGAACAAGCTGCAGTGATAGCTTCCCACAAAGCACTTTATTGGTGTTCTGTACACAAGACCTTTTAGTTAATGGTGATGTGGTGGGGTCTTAACTCTGGACATCTGAGCTCTTCATGGCATGTCATCCACTGATGTGTACCACAGAACTAAAGAACCAGAAGCTTCCATGAGGGAGGGGTCTGCAAGGGTCTAGCGTTAGGAGTTCGGCAGGTCTCACTGGTTTGGAATCTAGGATTTGCGCCCTACCAACTTTGTGAGTTTCAGCAAAAGGCACATTTGTAAGTTGTGTCTAATGTTGTCATGTGCCACACAGAAGATCTTTCTAAGTGGCAAATGAAATTCTCACCTCCACACAAAGATTGTTTTACATTACATAGACAGTAAGTAGTAATGGTTGTGATTGAGATTTGTATTTCGTATGGTATTTGTAATCACCTGTTTGCATGGTTTTAAGTCTGAGACGAAGGTTTGCTCATTTTGACATTTATAAAGCCAGAGTTTATTTGTTGGTTTGTATGCATGTGTTGGTTATTATGAATGACATTTTTTTACTATCATTTCAAACTGACAGCAAGGTTAAAGGAGTGGTTAGTGGATTTTCTTTTTACATGTAGTCTTTCTGAATTATTTTTAGTTCAAACATTTAGGTAAGCTTCATACTTACTGGGTAAATCAAATGATGTGTGCATTTTCATAATTGAGCTCTCTTTCACCATGGCTATTTTATTATCCTTTTCTTGTCGTTTGTATTAGTTTAGATATTTGAAACAGTACTGCATACTGGTGGTTAGAGTGTGTATTCTTGCATTATACTTGGTTTTTCTAGGGATGCTTCCTGGGCTTAACAGCATTGTATTTAGTGTTCAAATGAGATCATCCTTATTGAAAAGATGCTCTCAGGCTGGGGAGATAGCTCAGCAGTCTAAGCACCTGCCTGGCAAGCACAAGGACCCAAGTTCAATCACCCATACTGTGTACCATGCCAGCCCAGGAATCCCAGGTGTTTTGTCCTGGCCCCTGAAACCAGGCATGATGGCACATGCCTATAATCCCAGTGCTGGTGAGGCTGAGATAGGATCACTATGAGTCTGAGCTGGTATTGAGATTCTGTACTAAATAAATAAATAAATGAATAAATAAATGATTTAAAAAAAAACTTGTATGCTCTTTTTCTTACCTTTCAATAATTTTATATCAGGAATTTTTGGAACTTAATCAAATGACTTATGACCATTTTTCTAAATCAGTAATTTTCTATTTAAAGCAGATATAAGAATTCTTGAAGGACACTTAAAATATCCTGAGACTTGGCCCATGAATACATGGTAGGAATCAGAGCCATGCTTCTTGATATGTGCCCCTGATTACAAAGTGTTGATTTGAATTATCATGTATGTGTTTGTTTCTCTTGAGACAAAAAGTATTGAGTTATATTAAGCATGTTGTACTATTAAATCATTCTTACTTTCCTTGAATAAATTGTTCTTGGCCATGTTTATATTATTCCTCTAATGTGCTGTTTAATTTTCTTTGCAAGTGTTATGGCTTACAGCTCCTCTGTCACAGTGTCAAGTGCAATTGACCTATGGTTCCTTCTTTTATGTATCAAAGCTGAAGCAGTTTTCAGAATGAAATCATGATGCTGTCTATAGTCACTGAGCTCTTTAAGCAGCCAAAAAAATTCATCTGTTCTTGAAAGTGAAAAAGTATTATATTAATTTGTTAAGTGGCTCAAACTAAAGGCCAGTCATACAGATAATTACTTGGCAGCATTTTACATTTATTTCATAGTTATTGCACTATTGGCCTGTTCAGATTATTAGCCCTTTTTATGGTGAATTTTATATTCTAGAATATTATTCATCTCCTCCATATATATGTCCAGTATCATTATTCCAGTCTCTCTATGTGTTGTATTTACTTTCCTTTTGGCAAATTCCTATTAATTTGTTTGAGATCTCCCTCCAAAATTTTATTCTTGATTAGAATTTTCAAGGGGTATCTTGTTTTAGTTTCAATTTTTAATTTTTTGTACCAGGAATCAAACTCAGGGCCTTATACTTTCCAGACAGGTACTTGTGCCACTGAGCTATATCTCCAGCCCTATTTTTCAATTTCTGATTATTGGTATATATGAAACAGTTTTGTTGATTAATCAGTTATAAGTCACTATTCAGAGATTTGTGTATTCATATCCTCTGTTTATATTTCAGCTAAGCTGTTGGATCTTTTTATTTTATTAATATGCCATATTTTGGATGGAGATTCTTTATTGAAAATGTGCTTATGTCATTGTCATTTATGTGACATCCATACTTATGTGGGGTCTTTGGTGCTGTTTCTTTTGAGTAATTGTTGCAATTGGTTATTTTTTACCCTGTAGAACTCTTATGATTATATTGATTTTCCTTCTCAATGTCTGGATTTATTGTCTTTGAAAGGGCCTCTCAACACCAACATTTTGACAATACAATTTATAATCAAAATATCTGGGCAAAAAAACAAATATCTGGGCATTATATTTAGCCAGGTACATGACACTTAGTAGGCACTTAAATGCTTCTTCTATACCTTCTTCTCACTTTCCTTTTTTTTTTTTTTTCTGTTTTCATCTTCCTCATTGTATCATTCTGAATGGAAAATAAAAGAGCCAGAAGAGGAATATCAGAAACAATCAGACTAACATAAATTGTAGTTTCATGGCACTTTGAAGGATTTAAGGTACACCTTCCAATCCTGTGTACGTATACATATGTATGCACACATATTCATTTCATTGCGTATAAGTATGTAGGTTTATACACGTAGGGCATAGTTTTTTAAAATCACTTTTGAGAAACTTTTAAAACTTGGATTATTTCACAGAAAAGGAATTGTATTAAACCTAAATAAGCCATAATAATCTGACCTAATCTAATACAAAACATCATCAAGAAATTCCTAATGACCTGAAATTTTAGGTTTTCTTTAAATAATGAAAATAAAGAAACCTCATAACACTGATTTGTAAAAAATCGCCTCATATGGTAATAGTCAGTTTTGTCACATTTCATAGTGATAAACAGCACACCAAAATAGGCACAGTATTGTGAAATTCACATGAGGAAGAGAGGCACAGAAGTGTGAAGTGTGAAGAGTAAAATTTATATACAGGATTAAGAGTAAAAGTGTATGTTACAACATGTTTGCCTGATAGTGTATAATTGCTGAACATTATTTGTCGGTTAGGGGGATCAGCTAAAGCCTAGTGTATAAAAATTCATGCCAGTAGGAAATTTACTATAAATCAAAGTCTAGATGACTCCATAACATTATGTCTTCAAGTTGTAAATTAACTCATGCAAATTTGGCTTTCTGGGTAATGAGCGACATTTCCAAAGGAGCTGAAGGCTGCCATAAATAAGCTCTGCTAGACACAAAGCCTTGCTTTCCCTCCCTTCCGCCTAGCTGGTGTTTGCTGCCAGACTTCCTACTTAGAGATAGCCTGGGAGGAGACCCTCAAATATGGATTAAGGATATCTGTCTTTAGCCCTGGCTATCAAGCACTCGCGAAAGTTCATTTCACTATACCACAGTGGAAACTGTTTCCTGTGGTAGTGGGCACAGCTCTGCCTTCCCATGGGATGCTACCCATAGGATGCTGTCCTAGAGCCTGATACTGCATGGGCCTCCAGGCATCGCATTGAAGTCTCATGGTCCTAGAACCAACTGGCATTTCCCACTTGTGTCCCACAGTGTTGGCATCAGAGATGAACCACAAGGTGGTTCTGGCTACAAGAAAATAGATCAAAAACTCCTTTTCTAGAGATGCTGCATAATACTATTTTTTTGTTTTAATACTTTTAACTGGCCTTGGAGGAAGGAGAAAGTGGAGAGGGAGACAGTTGGACCTGTTAGCAAGAGATAAATCTTTGCAAAACATCTTTCCAGAAAACATGAAGCTTAGGGTGATGTACTGTCTCATTTCTTCAGGATCCTCCAGTGAAAAACTGCAACTAATGCTGATGCTAATTCTAACTGGTGATAAAGGATCACATTTGTGTTCAAGCACTGTGCTATTTCTCTTTATATGCTCTTTCATTTTCTTTTCCCAGCAAGCTATGGGATAGATAATAAGTATGAAGAGAAACCAAATAGTTAACGAGGTCTACGTCAGGTAGCCAATGTTACTTGCTCCAGCTCAGAACTTTCAGATGCTCAGAGCCAGTTCTGAAATCAAGATGTGGCTGACCAATAGCTTGTCCCTCAACAGACTCCCTTAGGTTCCTGCAAAACTGACATTTATAACTTGTGTTTTGTTCTCTTCAGGATTTTCCTGTGTTCTAGACACCTCCACTATTGAGCTGGTGGTCGTTTTCAGGGAAGCAGTGGCCCAGCTGCCCTGTCTCACATCCACCCACTGGCTTCTGGCTCCAGCTCTGAGCTTATGTCCATCTTTTCTGTCAAGTTGTGACAAAGTAATTAAATCATTAGTGTCTTCCAGACTCCTCTCCATGACGTGCTCCCTCTTGGTTTCTGCCCTTGCCTTCTGTCCCTGGGATGCATATAGGCCTGCTTGTCACATGTCCAAGACCTGGACACTAGCACAAATGGAGGGATGGTTTGATTTGCATATCTTTTTAACTTCTAGTTCATGTGACCAGTTAACTAAATTGACAACAACAACAAACTTTCCCAAGAGCCAGGGAGAAAAAAAAACACCAAAACAACAAGGCTATGTTAGTGTTTTGATTTTCAGGCCTTCTGAGCTGCTCTGCCTTCAGAGCAGAGCCTCTGGTGCTAAGCTCACTCCTAGCACAGGGAGATGGCAGGAATCACTGCCAGGTTGCTTCATGCTTCTTCCTCTCATCAGCGCACAAGCTCATCACATTAGGCTCTTTACCTGCAGTTCTATGGTATTTAAAGGCTGAATAAGGAGATTCGAAGCATGAGATATATGGGCCCTTTTGAAGGGAAGCTGGCCTCCTGCCTCTCCAAAGCTGTGAACTCTCCTAAAATGTCCAGTGAATTAAAATCTGTTCACTAGGTAGACCTGGGAACGAGAATCAGTGTTGGTATAAGCAGTGACCTATAACAATTTAAAATTTAATGAGGCAAGAACTAAATTTGGCTTGTGTTTTATGTCTCTTAAAACTTGTAAAACATGCCATTCTCTTAAACATGTTAAAATAAATATTGGTAATTAGTTAATATTAATGGTTTGTTATTTTAATGAGGGCCTTTCTTTTTAAATGGAAAATAAAGCCAATTGACTGGAAAGGCATATTATGTTCCCCTGGCCAGCCAAGGCCAAGGAAAGCCTGGCTAGGTCACCCACTGGGCCAGTCTGTGCTCTGCCGGGTGGCAGCCACCCAGGCTGAAGCCATGGATCTGCGAGAAATCAGAGCCTCCAGAGCAAGGCAAACCTGGCCTTGCAGAGCCAAACCTGCAGAGTGAGCGCAGACGTCACCACCTGTAAACCAAAGCTGCGGGAAACCAGCGAGCAGGGGCCCCAGGATCAGACCGTGGTAACAGGAGAGCCTCAGAGGGAAAGGGGAATAGCACTGCTTCTTAAAGTTGATGAAAGACCATAGAGGTGGGAGTCCCTCAGTGCTTTGTGTCCTGCTCTGGGCTGTAGCTCCAGGGAGTTCCATTTCCCTGGTGTCTGAATGCAAGCTGGCCCAAGTTCAGGCTGTGGAATTCATTTAACTTGCTGGTAGGGCCCATGCTGGCACAATGCTTCTCAGAATGAGATCCCATGGGCTTTCTTCCTACCCAGCAAGGTGGTTCTGATCCTCAGCTCATGCCCCTTTGCCTCCTCTTTTCCTAAGAGTAAGGCCCCTGTCTCACCTAGCACTCTTGGAGGCTGAATGTATTGTATTAAATGAGAGTCTCAGAGGCAGTGGGGTTAATTACTGCTCTGAACTTAAGTAGGGCAACCAGAAGGATGTTTTTTAAAAAGATTGTGATTATTGGGCTTTTGGTTAGAATAGTTTGGGCATCAGACAGGGGTAACAACCGAAATTGGGGGGGAGAAGAATGAAATGACAAGAATCTTAAATTGGATAAGTATATACACAAAGGCTGCTTCCTTTCCCTCTGTAATCTTCATTCTTTTCAGTATATTCCTGGTGTTCAGTGACCCCAAAAAACATAAAGTTTTCTCCTGTGTATTCTTCAGAAGCTCAGGGTAGTTCTAACCAAAATTGCCTTTTCCAGGGATACCTGTCAGCAGTTTTTTAAATTGAAATTAAAATTTTAACTAGTCAATGAGTTATATTCTTCATTCATTGAATAATTGTTAATTTGGAGTGCACTTTGTGCCCAGATCTGTTCTAGGTGCTGTTCTCATAGAGCTGATATCTCATCTAGATGGGAGGAAATAATCAACTAGACGAGAGAGATAAATATTAGACCAACCTGTGTGAAACTGCCATTTGGATAGGTCAGAAAAAAAATTTAACAGACTATTTTATATGGTTTAGCTTTTTTTTTTTTTTTTGTATTTAGGACAGAGTGTATAGGGTGTACTGGGTCTCACTGTGTAGATCGAACTCATAGTGATCCTCCTGTTTTGTAGCTTCCCAAGTGCTAGGATTACAGACACACACCACTACAGCCATTCTCAATTGCCATCTCAGCAAGCCCCAGGACAGGGCCAGGAGGGCAGGCCTGGCCGAGCCCCTGAGTCTAAGCAGACACTTCAGTCTGCTGAGCTATTTGGCCAGCCCTAACATGGTTTAACTTAGCATATTAATTTTTTGACAATAATAGAGTAACCTGAAATATTAATATTATAAATTAAGGAAACCTCTCAATGAGGTGAATTCTGAGCAAAACTTGAAAAGACAAAGGGAGCCAAACATGCATTTCTGGGATGGAAGAACATTCCAGGCAGAGGGAATAGCAAATGCAAAGCCTCTGAGGTAGGACCAGCTTCTCACATCTCTAAGGGTATTCTTTACTCAGTGGTGTTCCACATAACCATTCCTCCTATTTAGGATAATGTGCTCTGTGATCGGCTGATGTGTAATGAGTAAATGTGACCCATTTACTCCAGCCCTCAGGGCTAAGTGAAAACATATCCTTCAGGAAGACTAACCTGGATCTTCTTTCTTCTTTTTTCAAAGTTTTTAAATATTCTATTTATTTGTTTGTTTGTTTGTTACAGGGTCTCACTACGCAGTCATAGTAATCCTCGTGTTTCAGCCTCCCCAGTGCTGGAATACAGCCATACACCACCATGTCTGATTTATTGGTGGCTCAACGTGCC
Source organism: Ctenomys sociabilis (assembly GCA_004027165.1). Taxonomy (NCBI): domain Eukaryota; kingdom Metazoa; phylum Chordata; class Mammalia; order Rodentia; family Ctenomyidae; genus Ctenomys; species Ctenomys sociabilis. The sequence goes on from PVKA01002616.1 coordinate 106,380, forward strand.
AGAGGTTCCAGGACTGGCATAGTATGTGGTACTAGGAATTGAACCCAGGTCCTTGAGCTTGCCAGGCAGGTGCTTAAACTATCCCATTATCTCCCTAGTCTGGATCTTCTCCCTTCTAACTCTTTATCACTATGATCCTTTAAATCACCTTTACCTAAAATTAGTTTATTTTTCTTCCCAAAGAAACTAGTCTGTCACGTTCTCCTGTGTATCCCCAGCGTGTAGCACAGAGCCTGTTGCTGGAGTTCGTGATCACTCAGTAGCCGTTGGAGAAATGATGAGTGATGTGAAGGGATCACTTAGGCACATCTGGACGGTGCCTTCTTCTGCAGTGTGTTCTGCTTGCGAATGGCCTTCTTCCCACCTTCTACAGTGTATGCACAGTGAGCATGCTAGTATTTGCTGAATGAGTATTGAACAGGGACTTCACAGTCTGAATTAAAAGCAGGGAGAACACTTCCTTTCTCATCATTCACAGCGGTCCTTTCTTTCTGATCCTCTAGACTCTTTCAACCTAATGCTCCTGGAGGACATGACTCATGGATTCCAGAAAGCACAAACCTCTCTTTTCCATTCCTAGTTTCATTTGAATCTTAATACAACTGGTCTTTTCTGGTTAGGCAAGGTCCTTCAAGGTCTATCCAATGTTGGACCACTTAGTCACCTGGGAATTAAAGCATCTTAAGGGAACAAGGGGTAGAGTGATGGTCAGTGGTATTGGGCATCTGTCACACTGGGAGTTTTCTGTTTTCCTGCTGTTGCACTTGTGCTTAATGAAAAAGAATCTGCACTCCAGGCCACTAGTATCAGTTGAATAGAATACTTTGCTGATGTCTGGATTCTCAGACATCTGTTGAACTCAACCATAATAGAAATGACAGATATGCTAACAATGGAAAAAGGTGGTAGTGACTTGGAAATTGTCACCCTTGACAAAAAGAAAAAGAACAAAGCCCATAGCAATACACATTTTATAGATACTACATTGTAATCCTGCCTGCTGTTGGAAATCTCTACTTATATGCGTGATGTTTTAGCTAGCACCTCTCCCTCTGTTATCACACATACCCCTTATTAAATTATCAACCCATCAGGGCTATAGGACCCTTGCTTGGTTTTGCTCACCATCTTATCCCTGGTGCCAAGCATGGTAGGATCTCAATAGATATTTGCTGGGGGCATGACTAAGGGAGTAAATGAAGCTTTTGTGAAAACCCAGGCTGATATGACCTGGGAAACACAGCTGACTGAAAGATCATGACCATCCAGGCTGAGTGGAATATAGGGTACTGAGTCCAGGAGAGGAGTGTGCTGAAGCTGAATGGATTGCACATGGTCATGCTCATGCTTGCTCACTTGCGCTCTCTCTCTCTCTCTCTCTCTCTCTCGCTCTCTCTCTCTCTCTCTCTCTCTCTCTCTCTCTCCCCCCCCCCATATTTTTTCCCTAGGCACTGGACTCTCAGAGATAAATCCTGAGTTATTGTTGTAGCGTTCTTCTTGCGAATGGCCTACATACTAATCTATTCATGCTTGATGTCTCTAAGAGGATGGCCTACCCTTTTTTTTATTTTTTTAAAAATACAAAATAGTAAAAAAAAAAAAAAAACTAAAAACAAGTGTTAGAAATGATTCAACATTTCATTAAGCAAGGTAATAGGAATTCAACAATGCTTTTCTAGTGAATGATGTTATCTTAAAATTAGTTGTTTAGACTGGGGAGATAGCTCAGTAGAATAAGTGCTTGCCTGGCAAGCACAGGGTCCTGAGTTCAATCTCCAGTACTGCAAAAAAATTAAATAAATAAATAAATAAATAAATAAATAAAAACAAATTCGTTGTTTAGGTTACCAGATATAAACCTGTGAAATTGGTTTAAAAAAAATAAAATAGAGCAAAAGAAGGATATAAGAAATTAAAAAAAAAGAATTAAAAAAGTAAGCATTAACTGCTCCTTTCAATAGGCCAACAGAAATCACCACTACCATTATGTAAATTATCCTGCTTATATACCTAAGTATATCTTTTCACCTTTCTTTTGTCCTTTTCTTTATCCCAGTTTTTCCTTCCTGTTGAATAAGTTATTTCCTTTTCCTTATATCTATTGTACCTTTTAATTTCGTTACTCTTTCATGTTCTCACATTCGACAAGTTTAGATTTTATTTACTCTTTTAGGTTCTCACATTAGTGGGACAATATAATATTTGCACATGTGGGTTTCATTTATTTCACTTACCAGTATAGTCTCTGGTTGTATCCATTTACCTATAAATTCCTCAAATTTATCTTTTTTATAGCTGAGCAATACTCCATTGCATAAAAATACCACATCTTTTTATCTATTCTTCAGTTGATGGGAATTTGAGTTGTTTCCAAGATTTAGCTATGACAAATTGCACTGCTATAAACATGGGTACACATTTATCACTGTGGTATAATGATTTTAGTTCTTTTGGGGAAATATCTAGAAGGGGAAAAGCTGGGTTTGAATGGGACTTCCAGTTGTAGTTTTTTGAAGAATCTGCACACTGATTTCCACAGTGGTTTCCGCCATCTGCACTCCCACCAACAAAGGAGAAGCATTTCTTTTTCCCCGCAGCCCCTCCAGCATTTCTTATTGGTTGACTTCTTGATGACAGCAAATGTCTACCCTTTTCAAACTGTACTAGATGAAAGAAATGGTCATAGAGTGTATTTTGCCACAAGCATTCTCAGTCGTTGCACAAACTTTGCTCTTCTTCCAGTCATAGTCCCTGAGGTGAGCTCCAGTCGGCTTCCCTCCACAGCCGCCTCAGTGCCAGCCCTGGCTGGCCTCCTTGGGTTACTGCCAAGGCTGCACAGCTCTCTCATACTTTATTCAGTGAAAATGTGCACACACCAAAACTTACATGTCCATTTCTCCTTTATTCTACTCCCTTTCCTGGTATCTCAGAAGCATATTCTAGCCTTTGCATGAGGCGAGCACTCCTCTCCAAACTGACAGCTCTGTTCTTGCCAATCTTGCCACACAGTAGGGGTTTTATGATGTGCTAGGATTTAGTGTGGCAATTCTTGGGCTTAGCTTTGAAGTAAGGATTCTGTCAGCTTGAACAGGACATTTACACAGTTCTATTTGTGTTCTAAGACTTGGAATATAAACCAACCTCGTGGGGGTTCTAGAGCTTCCAGCACACTCTTCTCCCAGGAGGATAGCCATGGGCCAACTTTTGTAAAAGGTTGCATCCTACTGTCCAGCTCTGTCAAGCTCATTCAATTAGAAGGATTTTATTGTTCTTGCTTAGTTTTTCTGAGATTTACAAAGAACAACACAGAAGCAATTCTATTCATCATTCTATTTAGTAAAATGGCTAAAGCCAACTTTACCTCAACAGGCAAAGAATAGTGGTACTAGAGCCAGTGAGATACCTCAGCAGACTAAACACATGCCTAGGCAAGCACAGGGACCAGGGTTTGATTCTCAGAACCACATGCATGCTGGCCCTGCCCCCTGAGCCAGCCACCAAGGTACAGTGTGTTAGTGCATGCCTGTGATCCTAGTGCTTGGGAGGCTGAAAGATGCCTAGTAAGACCCTGTATCAAGAGTGTGTGTGTGTGTGTGTGTGTGTGTGTGTGTGAGAGAGAGAGAGAGAGAGAGAGAGAGAGAGAGAGAGAGAGAGAGAGAGAGAATCCTCCTGGTCTGAATCCTCTAATGTAAGAACTCCAGCTTTATTCAGTTGGGAGATCAGGGAGACAGTGTGAATGTGAGTGTGAACATATTATAGGGAGACTCAATTCTGATTCATTTTTCTGACCATTGGAAGAATTAGGAGCACATACTGACAACTGCTAAGATACTCTCTTGATTTGGATTAAAACTGATTTAGAAATTGTTCTAATAAACAATTTTTTTAAATTGACACGGTTTGGCTCAGAACTGAAGGGCTCTAGTTTGGCAGCTATATTCTAACTTTATATGTTGCCATTAAAGAAGCAAAGCCTCACTAAAATTGGGGACTGCTGGCTCATACCCTGCTGTCTGTAGCCAAACCCTGCCACATACAGTGGAAGTGTACTCTCCCCTTATTTCAAAGAAAGGGAAAAGGAGGCTGGCTACATGTCATTGTTCTTAGTGTCTCAGTTTTATTGAGTGTTAATTGGTCTGCAGACAAATTCTTGGGAGATAGGTAAGCAAAGTCAAGTGAGAATTGATTCCAACAATTAGCAGCAGTTGCATGTGCAGTTGCATAAGAAACTATCAGGAAATCTTATTAGTTTGGAATCTGGATATTAGACCAAGAGGTGAACAGAACTTTGCTTTTGTTCTGCCTAGCTAGGGATGGCTCAATGAATCAATTCACAGTCTGCCCAGAGCTGAGAGTCATCTCTTTCATTCATGCAATCGTTGGACCAACACAATGTTACTCCCATCACTGAGGGACTAGCAGTCTCCATACCCTGGGCCAGGTCTTGGAGACTGTAACATGCACAATCCTGTGCACAGTTTGGGGGAAGAATCTGATCACAAGGAGACAGTGCAAGCATCTCAGCAGTTGTGACAGAAGTCAATTTTGGAAAGAACTGGGGAATGGCCTGTATTCACCTGGAAGTAAAAATTGTATAAGAAGGAAGAGCAATTGCTTGTAAGAAGGGACAGTAATTACAAATGTGCCTCTCATCTGTTATGGCTGTTACAGAGACATAATTGAAGTTAAAATGGTCTATCTTTGGAAAGGTAAACAGTTTTTCTAAATTTGGAGAACATTGCAGGGTTCTTGATGACACAATGGTACACCTCATGCTTTAAATACAAAACTAAGAATGGTAAAAACCTTTTTTTCTGAACTTGATAGGGTAAGGACAATAGCACAAGCGTTTCTGAGATGTCAGTGTTTGAGAACTTGTTTGGAGGACTTGTAAATTTTGAAAGATGCTTATTTGGAGAATTTTGGTAGAGTATCATGCTGGCCATGCTTACACTGCTTATGGATCTTTGTGAAAATATGTGTAATACAATGGAGTATTGCTCAGCTATACAAAAAAGATAAACTCAAGGTTTTTATAGGTAAATGGATGCAACTAGAGACCATAATCATAAGTGAAATAAATCAGACCTGCATGTGCAGACATCATTTTGCCTCACTTGGGTAAAAACTATAAAAAGTAAATAAAATATCAAAGGTATAATAGATACTGTGAGTGGGAAAGAATCTCTTCAAAGGGAAGGAAAAACTGGGATGAGGAAAAGGACAAAAGAGAGAAAGGATAAAGATATATTTATGTGTATAGGCAAGATATCTTAGATAATTTTACTGCTGGTTTCTGCTGGTCTATGGAAAGGAATAATTAATGCTTAATTTTTTCCTTTTTTCTTTTATCATTTTTTAACTTCTTACACTTTTTCTTTACCAATTCTTGCAATGTCAACAGAAGATAACATTATGTAGTTCAGCAATCATTGTCAAATTCCTATTATTTTGTTTAATGCAATTCTGTATCATTTCTAATTTGTTTTTTATCTTACCATTTCCTATGTCTTTAAAAAATAAAAAGCATAATAATTTCTGTGAAAATAAAAGTAAATTTTGAAAGAGGCAGTAGATCTGCCTGTGACTTATTGAATACACTGAGACCATGTCCATAAAACTACGTAACAAAAGTCCAGCTTTTCTTTTTCAAAGAAAACCTTAAGGTAGCTTTGTTATTCTTCACTACAGTAGGTGTTATTAAATTTTTAAAAATTAGAAACATAGATATACTTCAAGTTGAAATACCTTGATATCCAACTTTAAAATATTTTAGACATAAGAGAACATGTGCATTTGCTTGGTTGATGGAGTATGAATGTTCATTATATTGCTCTCTCCTCTGTGTGTTTAAGAATGTCTGTAAGTTTAAGTCAGAGGCTCTATATTTATTGAACACTTTCTATGTGCTAGACAGTTATTCTTGGTATTCAATAGTCATTATTTCTGAATTTCACAGAATTTATGCAAAGACTAAACTATCCCCCATATAAGGATGACAGAACTGAAACCTATGACAACCCATTTGTTAGGAAGCAAATCCCTCACTAAGCCTGGATGTGTCTAATGTCAGACACATCCTGCAGGTCTTTCTCATACATGCAGTCTCCTTTCCAGAGCAAGAGTGTTATCCTTGTTCTTTGGCCATTCATCCTCTTCTATTGAGTTTAGCACAAGGGAGCATTCAGTGATGTCTGATGCCTCTTCCTTAAGTTGATTCACATTTCATCAAATCAGTAGCAATTAGGACCAGCCAAATAGCTCAGCTGGATTAAAGCAGGAGTTCAATACCTGGGCTTGCCCTACTGGCCCCACCCCCAGGGCATGCTGTGATGGCAATAGAAACTGGGCGTGGTGGTGCACACTTGTAATCCCAGCACTTGGAAAGCTGTAAACAGGAGAATCATGAGTCTGATCTCGTAGTGAGACCCTGAACACCCTGTAGACCCTTTCCTAATATATAAAAAAATAAAAAATAAAAATAAAATCAATAGCTAACTACTAGTTGGAACAATGTTCTCAATTTTTTTTCTTGTCAGCATTCCTTGGAGACATTTAATTCTCTCATTAATCTCCACTTTCTAGCCCCATTGAACTTCTCATTGACTTTTCTAAATGGCAAGTTCTTTCTCCCCAAATGTTTCCTGAAACTTTCCTATCTGTCTCCTAACCCTTTCTTTCTGGTCAAATCCTGGTCATTGCCCCCAAGTTCCTAATAATGCCATTCTCTTAGAAATTCCTTTCCTCTTACTGTATTAATATGTATTCACATCTTCTTCTAACCAAGCTGTAAGTGACATGTGGTCAGACTATGACAGATAAACTTAATGTGCTTTCAACTGGACCAGCCAGGACTCTGGTTCTGCCATATTGAGATTTGTGAAGTAATTCTGGTCCTTTGAAATAATAAGTTGGGTTTCTCGTCCACACCATGGCTTTTTAAGTATTTAGCCATTCCTCCCTGCTTCTCTCTTTGTAGCTGTTCCTTCTTGAACTCCATCTTCCTAGTTTTCTAGTTTATGACTATTTTCTGTGTTATTTATCATATAGATTAATTGCTTGAGTGTGTGCTGTCACCAAGACTAAGCCACAAGCCTTCTAAGGTCCAAGCCAGCTGAAATTGGGAACTTTAGTTTTTTCTAACAAACTTAAACACAGGTTTTCTTGATTCAGCTTACAATACCGATGATGCTTAATATTAATTTTTAGAGTAACCCTTGAGAAGGCTGGAACAGGTTCTTATTCTTTTGTGTATCTGTTGCAGTTGATACAATAGGTAACATGTATGTTTGTTACATACCTGTGTTATCAGGTTGATTACAAAGAAGGGACATTTTCCTAAGCAAATGAGGGTAGGACGATTCAGGCATTATATCCAGTAGTGATACTTTATCCTTATCCTGTTCATATAGATGAAATAAAGTGTATAATTTATTGTGTTTTAAATAGGCCATCTTTTCAGTAAGTCTGATTATTTCTCTCAGAACAGGTACAACACTTCAGCATGGGATAGCAAATCCTGGCTCATGGGCCAACTTTGACCATTATCTGTCATCTTTTTTTGTAAGTAAAGCTACCTCAGAACACAGCCAAACCCATTTGTTTACACATTGTTGCGGCTACTTTCATCGTACAACAGCGAGCAGTTGCGACATAGAACCTGTGGCCTTTGAAAATTACCACATGAAGAAAACAGCTAGCAAAGTGGAGAGACAAACTACAGGATAGGAAAAAAAATCAGCTGTTCCTCAGTCAGAGGACTAGTAGCTTGAATATATAAATAACTCAAAACAAAAGGAATCCCCCCAAAAGGATTCAATCATAAATGGGCAAGTGAAATGAATAGATACTTCTCTGAAAAAGAAATATGAATGGCCAGTATATATGGATAAGTGTTCACCATCTCTAGCCATTAAAGAAATGCAAATTCAAACAACAATGAGATTCCATCTTACTCCAGAAGGAATGGCTATCATCAAGAAATCAGATACAAATGCTAGAAAGGCTGTGGGGGGGGAAAAGCATGTGAACTAATATGACCATTGTGGAAATCACTATTGAAATTCCTAAAAAAAACTAATACTAGAAATTTCATTCAACCCATTCAGCCATTCCCCTTCTAGTTTCTTCCCAAAAGAATTAATGACGCTGTACTACTATAGTACATACATATCCGTGTTTGTAACAGCACAATTCATAATATCTGAGTTTTGGAAGTAGCCTGTATATCCATCACAAGGGATGAAGGAAATGTGGAATTTATACACAATGAAGTACTACTCTGCCATAAAGCAGACAAACTTAAGTCATTTGTAGGATAAGTGGATGTACCTGAGACTTTAATGTTAAAATGAATAAGGCCCACGTGCTAAAAGATCACATGGCTTCCCTGTTATAAATAAGAACCAAATCAATGATAGAGAATCGGAAACAAGGAGATCCATCTTTTGCAAAAGAGAAGGGCACTAGGTGTAGTCACACATACCTGTAACCCCAGCACTTAGGAGGCTGAGACAGGAGGAGTGTCATGAGTTTGAGCTGGCCTGGGCTACATAGAGAGTTCAAGGTCAGCGTGAACTACAAACAAGAGCTTGTCTCAGAGATAGAAAAAAAAGCAAAGAGAGAGAAAGACAAACAAGAGCTTGTCTCTGAGAGAGAGAGAGAAAAGATGAAGGGACTAGAGGAGCAGGAGGAAGCAGGAATAAAGAAAATTAAGATGTTTTATGTTCTTGCAGCAACTCCCTAGAAGGAATGGAATCTTCACTGCAAGCATGTACTAATAATAAATAAATAGGGTTTCCAGATAAACTTTAGGAAGCTGAAAGTAAAGCCAAAAGTCAGATAAGCAATGAAAAAATTTTCGTATAAACATGTCTCACATATTGAGCAAGATCAGCTCATCATATTCAAACTCCATTTATGTGAAATTCAAATTTGAGTAGAGTCCCACTTGATGAATCAAGTGACTCTTCAAAGCCTAACATTTTGTCAAAATCTTCATTTTAAAAGTGTGCTGATGCCTGAGCTACTGCAGTAGTAACATTGCTAGTGAGAGACTAGAAGGTATGAGAACAGTAACTGTGGCAGCCACTTTCCTTTCGTTTGTATTGTCAGCATCAGTGTGCTGTTTCACGTGATCCCAAAGTAGTTGCCTATATAAGTTGGCACAAACTGCGTCCTGAACCATGAGCAAGGGACGGTGCTCTCAAAGGTGTCTCTACCTACTCACTTGGCATGCCCCGAGCTGTCATGGGCCTACTCACTGTGTGTGGAAGAAGGCCAGTGTCTTTCTATGGTGTTTATTTCCCTAGTTTGTAGAATACCCATAGACTCTTTTGTTCCATAAACAAATCAAGACAATCCTGAAGCACTAATGTTTGTATGTTTCATTCCTTGGTTAACTTACTTCATACATTTATTATCCATGTCGAACAATTATGGCTTGATTTCTGGATTATTTTCTCTGAGATGGTTTTACATAGTAGAGTTCCATATGCAGAATTACCTCCATATAGATAAGAGACACTTTGTAGGATATCAGATATGGGCACTAATGAATATTTTGTGGAGACAACCTTAGAACAGTCTTCCCACTACCTCCTCTTGTGATTCAGGGATCTCATGGCCACACTGTAGCGGTAATAACACTGGTAGTGATAGACCAGAAGGAATGAGAACAGTAACAGTAGCAGCCACTGTCCTTTTGTTTGTACTGTCAGTGTCAGCCTGCTAAAGTTTCACTTGATTAATAGCTCTGACAGTTCACTCACCTTTCTCCACAGCAGGTGTGAAAATACTTTCCAATGTATTGAGTGGCAGTTAGGTTGCATATCTCAGTATTGCTACACAGTCTATTTTAACTGTTATGCAGCAGATATCAAAGAGCTTGTCAATGTACGTTACTTAGAAAATCTGGTTGGGGGTCTTCAAAGTGCCCCTAATCAATTTTTCAGTCCCACTGAAACTTTTGCCTAATACAGAGCATAACCTTTTGAGTAGAAGGTAATAGGAAAATAAGACAGATTCCCGTGTGTTTTGGGAGCGTCCAGTGTGCTCCTTGACTTGGGGCAGTGAGAAGTACGTTACTTTACTGATGATGTTGCAGGCTCCACAATGTCCATGTCTTGCTGTCTCCAGGCTGTGACTTTGCTTTGTTCAGCAGTTAGAAAAGGATGTGGCTGGAATCTAGTTTGTTGCGGCTGATACCCTTGACTCCGAGCTACTGTGTGGTTAGCGGTCTGTGTTGGGGAGGTATGCTGATGCTGCACAGGTAAAATGAGTAAGCCTAGAGGCAGAGTTTGTGTTAGGAAAAGTCTCAGTGTTGGAATTTACTAACTTTTAAAGAACTTCCAACCAAAATGGTAAAACTTCAAAAGTACGAACAGGGGCTCATTAAAGTCCAGCTTAATTGCTATTTTTCTTTAGAGTAAAAATATACTTTGTGGAAGTGGAACTGCTCTTCAACATCACCTGTAAAACTTAAAAGTGTCAGTCATTCAGATAATTGAAACCATAAATCTAAGGAATGTGCAGCTGTAAAATTAACTACTGGATTCATTTAAGAGACTAAATGTACTAAAGGTAAAAGTAGTTGTCAGCCCTCAAATCCTCTTTTCTCCCGTGATTATCTTGCAAGAGAAGAAAAAAAACAATCTTCGTATTTCTTGAGTGAATTTTAATGTTACATTTTTTGTTCTCTTTCATCCTTGAGTATAGAAAATAGAAACAGCCATGTTTATTGTGCTTATTTTGACCCTAACTGCTTTTTTTTTTTTTTCTTTTTTAATGAAAGTTACTTAAAATGTCCCAGCTGGTCTGACTCCTGTGAGTGGGAGGAGAAAATAGCAAACCTTCCTCCCTATACAAGTGTGGGCAAAGGGTGAGATCTGTGTGTTTTAAGTGAACTGAGAAAGTGTTCATCTCTGTACTCATGAAGAATTTAAAAAGCTATTTCTTAAAACAATAATTTTTACAGTGATCAGCAGCACTAGCCCACCAATGTGCCAACTCAGGGATTATCTGTTTCCTTTAGAGCACTGCTCCAATGTGCTTTCATTTATGCTCTGTTGGATTGGTACGAGAGAAGGTCTTGTACAGATAGTAAAACCAGGGGAGCCCTAAGCAGCATAAGACAGAGCTGCTTCCAGCTTTTGAAGTTTGGCTTAATTATTAGAGAGTAAAATTTTATTTCAAATTGAAGTTCTATTGCAATGAACTAAAATTATGACAAACTTGTCAGTCTGTGATCTAAAAATTAAAAAGAAGAACCTCCTTATTCAGTTAAATTTAATGGTTAACCCTTACTATAACAAGCCGTGTGTTTTGAGTTCCCAAAATAGATGCTTCTTTTATGCTTAAACCTTACTTGTTGATTGACCCAGTACTCATCAATTTGCCTTCTTTGACATGAACCCACTATAATCTTGGGAAATGTTATAGATGATTTTTTGTTTGTTTTTATAGGAAGATTGGTTTGGCTTTTAACATATAACAAAAACAGTAGAAAAATCTCTTAGATTAAATGGTGAATTATCTCTTGGCTACCAAGCTGAGCTACTCTGTCAGAATGCCCTCTTTCAATGTGTGGACAACAGTGTTCTAGGAGACAAGGAAATTTAACTCTTCACAATTGTAAAATTGGGAATACATTCTCTTAGAAGTTCAAAGATTCCTGAAGAGCACAGAAGCCCTCCAGGTTCTGTGAAGGATGACTGGAAGCTTCTTCCTCAGCTTACATGATACCCATCAGAGAAGGCACAGAGATGATGAGCTTACAGGAAAAGCACAGAATTGGAGGAGGTAGAGGGTTCTCTGGTTGCCTGCATATGAGTGCTGCATATGCAGCCTTTGGAGGGATAGTCATTGGAGGAGCCCAGCTCACTGCTGATTGGCTTAGCCCATTCCAGGGTCCTCAGCTGTGTCAGCCACAAATTAGAGTCCCTTACACATACTTCAGAAGTAGGTATTTTTAGGTGATATAGTTTTTTGTTTTTCACAAAGAGTTGCTCATGAGCCTGAGCTGCGTTTCTTCTTCATAGTCTTCAAATAATTCATCTGACCTTTGAGAAGAGCAGATCATTGTCACTGGACATAATTCAGAGACCTACTGAGAAATGTGGATAGCCAAAACACGGAGAAGTGATTGGTGCTGTGTTCATTCCAGTAGTCATGAAGTGTAATTCTCTCCAAATGAAGAAACAGCTGCTATTTCAATACATACCATGTGTACTCAAAGGCATAAATAGGTGTATGTATATAAATATATATTTACCTTGATTTGATGACATTTTTTAAAAAGAGGAATATTACCTAAACCCCAAATAAAATTCATTTTTAAAGGTAATATAGTGAAAACATTCAGCTAATATTCACTAAAAATTATTACATTTCTTAAATTGTAAGTGATTTGACAAATATTTGTATGAATTACAGTAACCTAACATATGAGAACATGTAAAATCAATAATATTTATAGGTTTATACCTCCTCTTCTTCCTCTTCCTTCATTTACTGCATTCCTACTGTGTATCAGAACTATATGAAGTCCATTATGTGCAGTATTTTCATTGAGTTTCCCTATAAATCCTATGAAATAACAATTGCTAGATTCCTTCTATAGATGAAAAAAGTAAGACACTTTGTTATTAAGTTGAATCTTATGATATTGTCATTGGGGGGGGATTCAATGTAACCAGACACTGGTAATTACATGGATCCTCCTAGCATAATCTTACAGTGATTTTCTTATTATATGGATTAGGGTTTAACTCCAATCGATATATATTGCCCACGTGAACTGCTTTACCTCAAATTCTGAGACAGACCAGTGCAGGACACTAGTTTTCTACTATTTCTCAGATTTCCTTAACAATCTTAAGTTTGCATTACTCTAACTAGCATTATGGTGCATTTGTTGTAGATGTCCTCCAGAACAATTTAGACATGCTAGAATTGCTAATTCAAGCTAAGAAATATGTTTCAAAATAAGAAGCACTTCTACCTGGAAAAGACAATAATTTGCTATTCTTCACATAACACAACTTAATATTCTGTTCTGATTAGAATGATTCACTTTAGTTCCAAAGGGTAGTCATTTTTAGTTCAGTACAGTACACTTTCATAGAGTATATTGAATTTGCTATGTGTCTATATCAACAAAGTGATTGTTAAGCTAAAATTTGAAATGATAGTAGCATACATTAATATGGATTTGGGAGGCGTGTTTTTTGTCTTTGTGTCCTAATATTTTTTTAAAAACTTGGATTTAAAAGAATGTACAGTGCCTAAGGTATTTGCTTTGGTAGGGAGTGGAGGGTGTGGGGTGGAAAGTGAGAAAGATTTCAAGAAGGTAAAAAGGACTGATACTGTCTCAAATAGGAGTAGTCTTCCAGGCATCTTCATGACTTAGAAACAAACAGTTCCGGGTGTCACTCTTATTCCAAGCTGATTTGATTCTTGGCGGTTTGGGCCAGTGTTTGGAAATAATTCATCAGAAGATGTCAGGATGAACAAGAGACACGTTAGAGTCAAACAGCCTTGGATATGCTGTTTCTCTGCTGCTCTGAGACTTTTATTTTGGAAATTTTAGAAAGATAGACTAACCGGAAAAGCATCAATCCTCAGCCTCGAAAATACTTACTGTCATGTCCAATTTCTCACTTCTTGCGTTCCATCAGGTACACATGGGAAGCTATCATCCTTTAAAGTGAGGCTGGCCTTGAATATTTTGACGTCAGCTGCATACAATAATTCACCAGTATTGTAGTCACCTAAGATTGCGTTAGCATCTCAAAGCCTCCTGGTGTCGCCAGTTTTGATAATTATCACTACCTTCTTTTTATAGGGATAAAACACTTGAAGATGATAAAAGTATGCTTAAGAGTCTGAGGATAATACAATTATGACAGGGTAGCTATTTAGCTTAGTGATTGTGTTTCAATTTGTAAATGTTATAACTGTTTAAAAAAATTTTTTTTCTCTAGCAAGCTGAAAACTTTTAAAGACATTAAGCCTGCCAAATTATAGCCACTTATTGCTGCCTGACGTGCTTTTCAGCTTAGAACCACAGAGGGACTGCCAAGCCTGTTCCTTCTCATTACCTGTTCTGTGTCTGGCCCAGAGTTTAGATTTTCAAAAATGGAAAAAAGCTGTTTGTGAAGTCACAGGGCTCTTGAGCTCTTAGTTTCTTCCTAGTATCAACGTTTATTTATTTAGTTTTGGGCTAGGTTTCAAGAGATTGAAATTGGAAACAGAGAAGGTGACTCTGAACACCATTTATCTGTATATAAGCGAACGTTCGATGTACGTTTAATTTAAAAAATTGCTGTTTCCTACAAGAGGGAGCTATTTTTCACATTGTTACAACATTTTTAGAGGTCACTAGGTGGTCATGTCACCAGCAGGGAGTTTTTGTTTGGCAGGCTGTGTTGGCAGTTAGTTACAAATGCCTCCCATGATTCGGTGTTCAAAGGGGACTGCTTTGCAAGTAACAAATACTTACAACCTGAGAACTGAAGTATAAAAAGTAGTGACAGGGGAAAATGCTTGGAAATGTAAAACAGCATCTTTAGTGGCCAAATTGGGGTGTTTAGGGAGTTGAAGATTACATGTCTACTTTATACGAGAGTTTAGCATCTACAGAAGCAGTAATGTCTTAACTACTGTAGTTGGCTGTCACCTTGCTTCTAGTTAGGGAGTGCACTTAATTTGTGCCTCATTGGTTCCCATGATTTGGAATATCATCGGGCTTCCTGACGATAATCTTTATTAACTTCATCCCCCTCATTTGCCATTCTGGTGGTTATTCAACCTGTGCCTCTCAGTCGTTCTTCATCATAAATGCTGGTAATTTAAGCAAGATTAAGTGAGTAGCTAAAAGCCCCAATTACCGGGGCTTCTCCTGGGCTGCCATATTTGCAGACAGAGCAGTATTTCAAATTTGGGATAAGTAAGTACTAAGCTGTCTTCGTGAGGAATTAAATAAGTGAAGTACAGATGGGTCTTTGAGGAAATGGCTAAGATGAAAAAACGAATGATTAATAGTCAATTAGTAGAAGTACAAGCATTTTATTTGTAATTAGTGTTTTTAAAGCATAAAAATGAAGATTAACTTTTGTCTGTATGAGGGAAATTGTTTTGTCTCCTCCCACTTCCAACTTTTGCTGTATTGTTACAACTTGTGTTACAGATAGTTTTTAAAGGCATAAGCTAAATTAATTCAATTTAAGTAAAGAATTATCATGGCACATGTTAAAGAAGCCTAAGAACTTCAGCCTTCTTTAATAGGACAAAGAAAAACACTTGTCACTGTATCTATTTGCAGTTTCTAAGAGAAACGACAGGTACATTGATGGGACTTTTATTTATTTGAACAGAGAATTCTGTTGACAATTTTCATGCCGTAATTTGGGAAATTTAAAAATCTTTGTGTGAAAAATGAGTGTCACCGTATAGCTCTCTCCTTTGAGAAAATTAATCCATATTCTTAATGACATTTCATGCTTTTTCATTCCTTTGCAAAAAAGACTCTTAGATGTGAAAATCGTTGAACTATTAATTCAATTTAATTTTTTTAATTTTTGTGTAGTTGAAGTACAAATATCAATGAGATAGTTTTAAGATACCTTGATAAGACGGATTTGATAAATTAATACATTGCAAACTGTTTTCATAATGTTTTGGTATCATAGAAGGTGCATACGTGATATTATACTTACAGACATTATTACACCGTATGTCTCTTGTCAGTAAATAGAGTGTAGCTCTTTGCGTATCTTATTTTTTATACCTGA